>BMAO01025556.1:0-15497 GCA_019973975.1 Trichonephila clavata | reverse complement strand
CTACGTTAATCCGCCTCTGTTAGTGGGGCTTAAGAGGCGTTATAGATGATTATTTCCATTTAAAACTACTTGACCTACCTGCTTGAAAATTAGTAGACATGTTTTTTTCATGGAGTAAAATCCGCTACAAAATGGGTTTGGGGAAAATTAACCCCAAGGGATGTTGCGGGGGGTTAAGGGGCGTTATAAATTCCTGTTTTTAAACTATTAGTCGTATAGTCTTGAAATTTGGTAAGCAGATTCCTCTTTTATAGGGTAGAGATCCGCTACAAAAAGGGTTTCTTTGAAATCGACTCCCAAGTGGCGTTACGGGGCTCAAGGGGCGTTATAAATAGTTATTCCATTTTTAAACTATGGAAGTAAAGTCTTGAAATATGATAATCAGAATCCTTTCATGGAGTAAAGATAAGCTACATAATGTGTTTTGTGAAAATCGACCCCAGGTGGCATTGCGGGGCCCAAGGAGTGTCATAAATAATTTTCCCCATTTTTAAACTATGAGACGTATAGCCTTGAAATTAGGCAAGCAGATTCCTTTCGTTTTGTAAAGAACCGCTACAAAATGGCTTCACGAAAATCAAACCACAAGTTTCATTTCGGGGATTAAGGGGCGTAATAGATAAATATTTCCGTTTTTAAACTGTTATATCTACCTGCTTGAAAATTGGTAGGCATGTTCCTTCCATGAAACAGAGTTTTTCTAACAAAGAGTAAAACGAAAATCGACCCCTAAGGAGGGTTGCGAGGGGTCAAGGGGAGTTATAGAAAAAAATTACTGTTTTTGAATAGTTAGACCCACACGTACTTGAAATTTGTTAAGTATGTCTCTTTTATTGAATAGGGATCTACTCAGAATGTATTTTACGGAAATCAATCCTGGGGAGCAGGGGGTTACTGGGGCGCATTGACAAAAAAACTCTTTTTTTTTTTAACTACAAGGACTATAATAATGGAATTTGGTTTACATTTTCCTTTTGTTAAATTGAAATCCGCTAAGAACAGTTACATTGGAGAACGACTCTCAACGGAATTACGGAGGGTATTGATAGTAAAACTTCGTTTTTGCTCTATTAGATTTAGACTTGAAATTTGTCTTGCATGTTTATTTTACGGAGCAGGGATCCACCAAAAATTGGTCTTGCGGAAATCCACTTGCTTATAGGGTTACGAAAGTGCGAGGATCATTCTATACTTCAATTTTAGAGATTTTAGAAAATACAAATTAGAAGTCCTGTCCTTTTTTATATCAAGAGTTACAGGTATAATTATATTTTTCAATATAATAGAATTCTTAATGCTAAGGCTTAAATATCAATAATTTACATATATATATATAATAAACAGTACACATTTATGAAACATCGTGAAATACCCAGCGAAGCGGGTGCGTAATGGCTATTAATTTATATTGTTATAATTTTACTTTGTGGTTAGAAATAAATCGAGAAATATATAATTGTTAATCATTCAGTTTATATTACTTCAAATTGTTTAAGAAGTATCAAAGAAACTGCGTTAAATGGTAAGCTTATTTGAGAAGGATTTATTGCACGAGCAACTAGCATCGATGATGTTTTGTGCTGCTTTTTTTCGAATAACTTTGTTTTTGGAAATGATTCTAAAAGTTTAAAAATTTATACAATGTGATATTTTTTAATTATTACTAATAAAGATACATATTTCAGAATATTTTAATACTTTTTGAAAACTACTCTAGATGTTTAAATACTCATATAATGTGATATTTTTTTAATATCTATTTATTAGGATACATAGTTCTCAATACTTTTATTATCTATAAAACTAATTTTTAAACATTTCTGTTAAGTAAGAATAAAGATGGATTTTTTGTTATCATCTCTAGTCATTTTAGGGCCCCGGTATCCAAATGTTTCTAATCACAAACTCATGGCACATTTTAAAAACGGGTTCAAGTCCGGATGGCTCTAAATACCCCCCCCCCTTGTCCAGAGGTTGAGGTATGTTCAACGTTCGGATACTGTAAGTCCACTCGTTGACGTATTTTGGAAGTTTAGAGGGGGTACCATCAAGGTGTAATCCTCATCACTTGGTCTTTTTTCAAAATTAAGAGGTCCTTCATCAACGGCCTTGGTGTAGTTTCAAAGTTTGACATTATTTATCGCTCATTTCTTAATCAATATCACACACTTCAGAAAAATACTTTGGTAAAGTATTTTTTGATATTTCTTTCTAAATATTTTCAATTGAATTAATAGAATGTTTAGAATGGTTGCCTGTTTAAGAACCAGTGAATTGAAAAGAAATCCACAGGAGTCAACATCAACGATAGCAAATTACACTATTGACACTCTATAAACAGAAATCATCAATAATGAACAATATACGAGTAATTCTATCGGGGCTTCATCCGACTATTTATACGTGAATAAAAAAAAGGTAAAAGCATCGCGATAATTATTTAGCATTTAGCTTTTCTTACACGAGAAATAAATCTTGACTGCGTAATGAGCGTGGAGCGATAATCATGAATGTCTTAAATACTGCTAAATTTTTTTAAAAATGTTTATGAATGCGGGTGTGTGATCAGGAGTTTTTAAAGTCTCCTCATCCACATCTTCGTAAAATGTTAAGGAATATTTTCAACGTAAACGCGAAGAACTAAATAAAAAATAAAATCACCCTCAAAATATCTGCATTCCAACAAAAAAACTTTTCTTGGGGTTTCTTTTTGTGTCAATTATCGATTCGTACTTATTCGTATTCATAGGGTGGCGTCAACGTAAGTGAAACTCTTTTGCTACGATTTTGAGCGCAACTACTGTATTCTGATCATCTAAATATAGTAGTTATTAGATCTTTCGTTTATTTCAAGTGTACACGTTTTTCTTAAGTGGAATATTTAATTCTTCTAAATTTACGCCAGTTTATTTGTATTCTGCTATAGTCTTAGGAGTGAACAAATTCACGCAAAACAGGCTATAGACGGAATGTAGATTTTATTCAAAATGACCACCTCGCACCTCACGAAATATGAAGAATTAAAAAAATATTACTGAAATTTGATGAAGCAACTGAGAACTGTAGAATTACAGCCATTTAAAAGATTTAAAAAGTGGAATAAGAAGAAATTCTCTTTATTTTCCAAGTAAAACGAAGCAGGAAAGAGAAGAGAGAAACTGAATGCGAGGAATTTTAAAAATGAAGATAGAAAAAGAAATTAAAATAAGCAAAAGCAGTAAAACATAACAAATAAATTAATAAATCATTTGAGATCGAAAAAAGAATTAAATACTAAAAAAGTGACTTTATAATGGGAAGTGAAAAAAAATAGGAAATCATTTATTAAAAATAAAACAGTAGAAATTAGCTATTTACCATCAAAAAGAATTCTGCCTGACAGATTTGTCATTATGTCTGTTGGAATTTACACCATAAGATCCACAGCAAAAAACTCGACCACGCAATTTATTACTTTTTTGAGAAAAAATTGTTGAGTCTTTAACAGATTTATCACATTCCCATTGAGCGAAATCAGTAAAATCTTAACTAGGTACGAAAAAAGAAATTCAATCCTTTAAAAAAATGAAATTGACTAAAAGAGAGAAGTTTAAATTTTGGTATATTACTATTTCGAGTATGCCTTGGAACTTTAAAAGCTTGAAGATTTGAAGTAACTTCTCAATGTACGGATTTAAATATTTTGTTTCTATTTAATTACATAAAGTTAACACCATATACAGCTTTTAATAGCTCAATAACTTTTACTTAAAAATATGTTCATGAAGTAATAAAATATACAACTACTGAGGTACATCAAAAACTATTTTTTTCATTTAAAACTGCCTAAAAATAACTAAAAACAAGTTCAAACTCACTAATACTGTACGATAGCGATTCGATTATATCATCTACGGCTTTCTGAGTAAAAACGGTAGAATCTGACATTTTTATTATATTGATATAGCTTTACCTTGTTTTAGAAAACCGTCGTCGCTCAGGAAGCTCACGTTTTGATTGTATCCATTTACCTTTACCCTGTCTTTGAAGACCATCCTCATTTAGGAAGCTGACTCATAGCTTTACCGTGTTTTTGGAGAGAGTCCTCATTTAGGATACTAACTTATAGCTTTACTCTGTCTTTGGAGACCGTCCTCACTTAGGATGCTGACTTATAGCATTACTCTGTCTTGGAAACTGTCCTCACTTGGGAAGCTCAAGTTTATATTCAATCCGTATACCTTTACCTTGTCTTTGGACACCATCATTCATTACAGATACCGACGCACAGCTTTACCATGTCTTAGAAAACCATTTTTGTTTAGGATACTGACGCATAGCTTTATTTTGTCTACATATACCGTATTCATTTAGAAAACTGACGTATTTATTGTGTCATTAAAGCCATTCTGAGTAAAAACGGTAGAATCTGCGCTTTATTATATTAATATAGTTTTATTTTTTCTTAAGAAACCGTAGTCGCTTAGGAAGCTCACGCTTTTATTGTATCCCTTTACCTTTACCCCGTCTTAGGAGACCATCCTCATTTAGGATGTTGACTCAAAGCTTTACCCTGTCTTTGAAGACCATCCTCATTTAGGATGCTGACTCATAGCTTAACCCTGCCTTTAAAGACCGTCCTCTTTTAGGATGCTGACTCGTAGCATTACCTTGTCTTTGGAGAGATCCTTCATTTAGGAGTCTGTCTCATAGCATTACCCTGTCTAGGAAACTGTTCTCACTTGGGAAGCTCAAGTTTATATTCAATCCGTATACCTTTACCTTGTCTTTGGACACCATCATTCATTTCGGATACCGTCGCACAGCTTTACCATGTCTTAGAAAACCATTCTTGTTTAGGATACTGACGCATAGCTTTATTTTGTCTACATATACCGTATTCATTTAGAAAACTGACGTATTTATTGTGTCATTAAAGCCATTCTGAGTAAAAACGGTAGATTCTGCGCTTTATTATATTAATATAGTTTTTTTTTTCTTAAGAAACCGTAGTCGCTTAGGAAGCTCACGCTTTTATTGTATCCCTTTACCTTTACCCCGTCTTAGGAGACCATCCTCATTTAGGATGTTGACTCAAAGCTTTACCCTGTCTTTGAAGACCATCCTCATTTAGGATGCTGACTCATAGCTTAACCTGCCTTTAAAGACGTCCTCTTTTAGGATGCTGACTCGTAGCATTACCTTGTCTTTGGAGAGATCCTTCATTTAGGAGTCTGTCTCATAGCATTACCCTGTCTAGGAAACTGTTCTCACTTGGGAAGCTCAAGTTTATATTCAATCCGTATACCTTTACCTTGTCTTTGGACACCATCATTCATTTCGGATACCGTCGCACAGCTTTACCATGTCTTAGAAAACCATTTTGTTTAGGATACTGACGCATAGCTTTATTTTGTCTACATATACCGTATTCATTTAGAAAACTGCCGTATTTATTGTGTCTAGAAAGCATTACTCTGCTTCTGCCCACCGTTTTCACTTAAGAAACTAACATTTTTATTGCATTGAAATCGCTTTACTTTGTCTTCGGATATCGTTTGCGAATGAATTATTGAATTATTTTTTGTTCATTTTATTAATAAAAATATCTTTCAGTAAATAAATTGTTATGATTTACTGCAGTAATCACGTTTGATAAAAAGATCCAAGCGTTAATGTCCTATAATAATCCATTTTTTAATTTTTAATTTTAAATCATTTTCAACTAGTAATTTACCAATTATTAATTCCTAGTTAAAATAAAAAATATATATCTCCCCAAAATATTATCGTTAAAAAGTGTCTGGAGTAAAATTGCAACTGTACATTTTTTCCCTTCAATTATAAAAGCATCTTAAGTATTTATAAAAAAAAACACATGTTATCAATCCCAGTAAAAATGTCTTCATTTTTGACTCTTCCAACTAATTTGATAGAATATAGAATGTGACTGCAGAAAACTTTAACAGGGTTAGACTTGCCATTTTGTGGGAAAAATGCCGACTTATATATACATAAAAATATTTCTGTCAGAAAATATGCAAGGGAAGGTACGAGCCCGAATAATATTATTAACGACTAAATTACATAAATATTTAGAAAAATATACTGTGATTATCTTACATATATAAAATGCATATAACAATTGATCTACTTTAAATATTTTTTAAAATATATTCTTCGAAGTATACAACAGGGTTTCACGCCTAAACTGCTAAGCCGATTTTAAAAATTATTTCACCAATGGAAAGATTAATTTTCAGGGAGTAACATAGGGTATATTTTATTCCCCTATGCTTACGGGAACGGAAACTATACGGGTGAACATCAAATTAAATGCCAAACTGAACTAATGAAGTCGTTGTTTTGGTTAATGGCGAGTGATGCTCTCCACGAGACATAGTTTTACGTGCACGTGATAATACATTGACACGTGTCATAAGTTTTTTTTATGATAGCTCACTGTTCAATTAAGTAGGTCATCAGCTGTTTCGGATGCACTTTTAAATATAATAAATGAGAACTTCATTAACGAAAAGCAATTCAAGAAACAAAAAAACAAAAAAGAAACGAGTCTTATAGTAGTCGCATATGATGTGTAACATCTGACTTGTTATCATGGTAAATACGCAATAGTTAATTTAATACTGAAATAAATTAATCGGTTATGAATGGAAATAATTTTCTATCGAATAATTATATCTTAAATGAAAATTTTATTTAATTAACACAAGGAGTAATGCAATTTGTTATCAAAAATATTTATTATTGTTCAATTTGGGGAAGAGCGGAGACAATAGATTTATGAAAACTAAAGTATGACGCTTATACTTGTGATTTCAAAGTATTTAAAAATCGTTGAAATACGGTGTCAATAACAATACCACTGTTAGTTGTCGAAATATTTCGATTAGCGTTCATTTCGATCTTGAGTTCATCTTTCAGAAAAGCTATGAGCGGCTCAGCTTCTGGTAAACTGAAGTTAACGTTAAAATCACCAATCAAAATCATGGGAAGCGAGTGATAGTTTTTTTAAAAAGAGCAAAACCACCTTCGGTATACGGAAAAAGTACAGAATGCAGGAAATCTTTAATTTTTTTAACGGTTTGATTCGGAGAAATGTATGCGACCACCAAAATGACAAGACTTGCTGGTATGTGCGGTAGGCGGGCGTCTTAATTGCTACTACAGTTGGACCCCCAGACGAGGCTAGCGAAGAGACACCCCAAGGCGCTGAATTGGTTAAATCAAACAGCGCGCGCTTCCCTCGACTTCCTGTTATGCATTTCCGTCCCTTTTCACGAAATCACTCCAGCAAATATCCAGCAACCGAGAGTAAAGATGTTACACATCAAAAATTTATAAGTTTTACGGTTAGTTTTAATCCTATTTTTCCTTTATTTATTTACATTTTTCTGTCACATTAAAGCAATAGCTATACTAATCCTAATAATATTATAAATGCGAATGTGAATTTGTTTGTTTGTTACGCTTTCCCGCCTAAACCACTAAACCAATTTTAAAATACTTTCACCGATGGATTATCAGCGAATATTTTATCCCGTATTCGTACGGGAACTACGCGAGTGAAACCACGGGCACAGCTTAACCCCGCCAAGTTGGCGCAAGATTATGCATATACCGGAAACTTTATATAAAATCTTTCTCACATTTGTAACAAATAACTGAAACATAGTGTAATTTAACATCTTTACTAAAAGCAATATTTAAATGTTTTTTTTTTATTATTAAATATCGAACGTTTATTGTTACATTTTTTAAATGTCAAACTCAAACTTTGAGAAATATCGCCAAGTTGGCCAAAAACTTCTCTATTCCGACAATCCCAGAAATTTTAATACAAATTCCTCTCCCCTCCCCCCTATAAGGTTTTTACACAATGATTATGAAAAAGCTACATGATTTTTGAATGATTAGTCCGTGGCGAATCGACGGAAATGATTTCGGTAATGAAAATTCTCGAGAATTTTCTACATCGACTTTATACATTGCAATATCAAATAACAGAATTAATCCCTCAATTAACTCCAGATCAAAGTCACGTTTTCCATCAAGTGTTGCGTAAAACAGAATCCGACAGTAGTGAACTCTAATTTTTGCTCGACTCCTCTGGAGGAACCTGAAAAACGTTTTTGCTAAAATTATCATAAATGTCTGCCAGAAAAAAACATAAGATAGCAGTTGTGTCTTCTTCCGGTATAGCGCGACACTACTGACCGTTAGTCGTAATACACATTTCGTTTTAAATTTACCGTTGAATCTTGCACATGAAGATTCACTCATTTGCAATTTCAGCAAGAATTGCTATCGAGTCAAGATCATTCGACAATGTAAGCTTTTAGTGTGGGATGAAAGTACGATGTCTCACAAGAAAGCTATAGAAACGTTAAATCGAACTCTTCAGGATTTATGAGATAGTAACACATATTTTGAAAGAGATGGTAGTTTTATTGGCTGGTAATTTCAGACAAATTCTTCCAGTAATCCAAAGGGGTACACCGATAGACGAAATCAGAACCTGTATTAAATCGTCAAGCTTATGGGCGAAAGTTGAAAAATTAATTCTATAAAAACGAATACGAGAGTGAATCTTCATAACGATGTAGATTCGGGTCCTCATAATAGAGGCGCTATTGAAAATCAATTATTAAAAAATTTTTAACTTAACTCTGGTGCAAATGGGCATTATTGACCCACGAGCTAGTACTAAAAATAATATGAACAAAATTTGACCCACGTCTCAAAAAGGTTCACCCTCCCTGCAATAGAGTAATGAATTTTGTAACGTGTTAACAGGGCTTTATTACTGCATGGGCGAACCGGGCCTCAGCTCGAAAACTATTAAGAATGTATATTAACTTAAGCAAATTTATATTTTAAAATGAATTCCTTGCTTTTTTTAAAACAAAACTCAAGTCAAATATTCTGAATTAACAGTAAAATAATCCCTGCTTCTAAATTTTGATGCATATTTTGAGTTATTTGATCATTCAATTTTGTTTCCACTATTAATAGTAGGGAAAAAAGCATGAAAGGGCAATGCTTGCATTTTGGCGGGTGGAGAGCATTGCTGGCTTGCACACTTATCACCATAAATGGTGATTTCATGTTAGTATGCAATAAAAATATTTTTAATTCTAATAATACACTGGCACAAAAAATTGCTGACAGATTTTACACCAATTATTAGAAGTCATTATGATAAACTTATACTGGTTGATTAGTTTCTGATGTTGGTGTTGCGTTTGTTTTCTCGTGCTCATCACACAGTTCCTGATGCAGTTAGGATCAGTGATGTTGTGTCATTAAATACCAATCATCATTTTTTAGAAGTTTATCATAAATTTGTGCTAAAATAAACTGATAGTTTTTAAACAATAAATTTGTCAACTAATTTAAAATCAATCCCTTGTAATATCGAGATAATTATTCTAGATTTCTCAGCCAAATAGTTATGTACAACGCATTTTAAACTGAATAGTACACAAATGGCTATCCCTATTGCATCGAAATACTGTAATGTTTATGTAACAAGAAAAATAGTTGTATGTATTTGTGTCATCAAGTTTAGTCACATCTTTATGCATTACTTCACAGATCAGTCAAAAATTCTACAGAGAATTTGGATTCCCTGGTATTTATGGTGCTCCGGATTGCTCGCTAATCAAAATCCTAAGCCCTGGAGGAAGCTTAGCAGAGACATTTAGATGCCGTAAAGGATTTTTTGCATTAAATGTATAAACTGTGAGTGATCCCGACCTTTCCATACGTAACATAGTTGTGCGGTGGCCAGGAAGTACACATGACTCTACAGTGTTTGACCACTCTTACTTCAGGGCACATTTAGAAACAGAAGTACAATGCAGTTACCACCTATTAGGAGATAGTGGTTATCCTCTGCGATCTTACCAGATGACACCTTTTCTTAATCCAGTTGGAGCAGGTCAAGTGAGATACTTAGGTTTTTTTTTTTATACACCTCTATTGCTACTATTTTGTGTCTTATTTTTATGTCAGAGAAATCATTTTTGTATGTAATATATGATTATACATCTAACTGAAATCTCAAAAATAATTCACAATCTCCAGATATGAAGATAGAAAATATACTAGAGGTCCCGGAGGGTGCATTCCCCTTTTATGCACTCCCATAATTGGCAAAAATGCACAATTAAAAAATTTCTTATGTTGGTCATTCATTTTAGGATTTTTCCAAATCTAATGACATTGCTACGAAGTTAGTTGTATGTCATAAACCTCTGCAGTTCTTTGTCTGTCTGCTATGGGCAGCAGAGATAAGAGAAGGAGGGTAACTAGGCATTGCTCCATGCTCTAAAGGAAATGATAAAATATTAAAAGCAAGCAAGATATTTTTAATGGCATGTTATATAAGTGTCTTTTTAGAAGTTTTTTTAAATGTTTATTTACTAATCTATCTTTTTATTCTGAAACATGAAATAGATTTTGGAATTTGGTTTGAATGCTCAATTAACAGTAAAGACACATTAAAAATGTATAGCAGGAATGCTCAACCCATGGGCCAAAAATGACATTTATGTGTCCCACAAGGTGATAGAATTAAAAAAATTGTCTTTTAAAGAATTGTCTATTTTGTGGTACTTTAGTCAAAATTCTTGTTTTTTAAGAAGGGCTATTTATGTAAATCTATGTGCATTTCATAGGTATAATGCAGCTCACGCACGAGCAAGAAATGTCATAGAGACAATAAGGTGTATGGAAAAAAAGATTCTCTTGCATTGACACACCATTCTGATGTTTGCTGGAGACTGCACAAACAGTTATTGTTGCTACACAACCTTACTCTTAGTTTAGGTGATTATGAGGATGAGGATTCCCTTCCACTGCAGCAAGATGATACTATGGTAAACCATAGCCAAAAAATAAAAATATAAAATGCAATTGTTGCAAATTTTTTCAATTTATTTATTTATGAGGAAATGCTTTGTAAATAATTTTGTTAGTGAAAACATTATTTTTTGAAATAAATACATACTCTTCAGAGAGAGCCTTTGTTCAAAGAATCTCCAAGTCATTGAATTAAATTACAAATACAGCATTTATGTTCATTAGGTTTATTTACAAAAACAAATATGATGTAGATCAATTTTCTTTTTCTAAATCCAATTTAATTTTTTTTGTTTAAGAGAGTATAATATTCTAGTTTTGCCTTTAAGACCTTCATCTTTAAAAAGTGTTCTCTTTTTCGATAGGTCATGGTAGCTCTATGCTCTTCTTCCCTAAATTGAGCAATTTGTTCATAATCTTTTTCCATAGCAACTTTCCTGGCATTGGCTGCTTCTGCTGTTTTAACAGAAGCATTAGGCTTGCCCTTCGATTTTCTGATTTGAGGTGTTGTTGTAAGCGGGGTAGAGCATAGTTTCCCTGGTTTTCTGTTGAATTTCTTGACCTTGCTTCACAGGCAAAGTTTCCTACAACCAAAATACAAATGTTGATTAAGTCTGTCTTAGTTTAAAACAGAAAAAAATCAAAGAATCAAAATTTATACCACAATTTCAGTTTCACTTCCTGTAAAATATGTTGCTTTATGCTAGTGTATGATTTAATGTTTACAATTCATTTGATACATTACTAGCCCTACTCAAAATGTTAACACTCAAATTATGTACATTTAAGGTATCCAAACACGTTCAGAGTACTTTTTAACAAAATAGCATACTTAAACATTATAAATTCTTTTTTAGAACTCAATACCAATAAATATTACTATTTAACTATCAAAATTTAAAATAAATTACCTGAATTTTACAAAAATTACAATTATAAGTGAAATTTTAGCAATTTTTTTGAAAAACTTCAAAGCAGTTAGAGTAAAAAGTAATAAACATATATTAGTTAAGGTATTACTAAAACAAATTAGATGCATTTATCTAGAAAATGTACTAAAATTTTAATTTTTTATTAAAATTTTAGAGCTGATTGAGTAAACATTATAAGAAATGTTACATTTTTTATGAGACCATTATTTAAATAACAAGCCATAACTCAAAAACTATTCATACAATAAGATATATTTTAGGACATTTTCTAGAAAATAACATAAATATCAGGTTCAAAAAGTGTTATAGAAATGCATTCGTAATATTTTGAGTTATCAGACTCGCCATGATAGATTTTGAGCAATTTAAGTGCTCACTTCTGGTAGATCAAAAACCCACTTCCGGTTTTTCTAACTTTATAAAATTGATTGTAACTTGGCCTCTAGGTAGCGTAGAAACAAAACAAAGTATGTTTCGTAAAGTCAAAAGATAGCTCTATTCAATAAAATAAAAAACAAAAATATCTGTCATGACCGAATTTGGTCATTTTCAACGTGTTCGGATACCTTAAAATAAGCTGTCTATATTTATATATCAAATGCTAGTGTATGTTATCTGTTACTTCGTATTCGAAAAAAGTAAATTTAATAATGGCTTTTCATTTAAAAAAAACTGCATTCACTATTCCAGTAAATTTTAATTGCATTAGATGTACTTGATCCCATGTATTAACCTCATTTGTAACACATTTCTTTGGTTTTTTCTTCAGCTATACTTTGAAAGGTCATTACATATAAATTATATGAGGTTGTGTGTGTATTGTACTAAAAAGGTGATGTGCTATTTGCTATATGACATGATATATGGGTACTTACATCAAGGGATGATCATCAGGAGTAAAAAATACTTTCATCCAGGTGTACTACTGTAGACTCACCACCTGAAAAACATATATTTACTATATATACTACAACTAATAAATACGATGTTATATAGTCATTCATTCATAGCATAATAAAGTTTTCCTTCCTTATGTAAGCTGTAGTTCTATTGAACAAATTAAAGTTATGAGAGTTGAATATATTTTTGCCACAAACAACAACTGAGGTACATATTCACATGATGAAGCATTTGTATATTGTGTGGAATTTGAACTCAGGCTCTTAGACAACACCACCAGAGATAAGCAGGCTACCATTTTTTTATCAACTACGCTGCTTCGGTTGGAGCTAAAACTCTTTCTGAAAAATTGTAAATATTTTGTATATGGAACATTTGTTTTCTGTTCTATATCGTAAAATATTGATAAATGTGTGTGTATAGTGTTTTGTGACAAATAAAATCAGATAAAAAAATAGTATAATTATTTTTGTTAGATGGAATTGGAAAAGATTTAGTAACATGTTCTGTTTTAGATAAATGTGACTTAATGGGGCCTAAGATTCAATAAACAAATTTATTCTTCACAAAAAAAACAGGATATAGAAATCATGAATTAAGAATAATTATTATACATTAGAAGTTATTTAAATTAATGATTATATACATAATAAAAAACATTCTATTTTAAACTAACAAAGGGTTGCTGAAAAATTTTAAATCAAAAAGAAAAATAGATTAGGATATTTATACTTGTATACAATCAAAATATAAATTGAAATTTTAAAATAATACGAGTTTTGAATTCTCATTGTATAACATTTAACAAGCAAAACACATTTTCTAATAATATTACCAACTTTATTTGTACCATGCCCCACTTATTAATAATAAGATTCTTAGCCCTCAAACTATTGATAGCCACATTTTCAGGCAGCATCACATCAGAACATTTAAAATGTAGAGCACAATGTAACAACAAATAATTTATAATGTCAAAGCTGAAAATAGACATTTGATTTTTGTTAGAAGTATCTATTCCTTGTTAATTTTAATTGGTTATTTATTCAATTAGTCAGCAGGGAAAGGTGCTCAGACCGTTATGTGGATCAATATTTAATTTTATTATCGATTCTTTTACTCAACATTTTATAATGTGATCATTTTGATTTGCATCAGTTCTTTTATATAATAAAACTTACACAAATCACTGTCAGAAAAATCTATTCAGAAAAAAACAGAAAATTTAAATTAAAGGCCATATAAAAAAATAATAAAAAATCCATTTACACTTACCCTGAGTCCTGAGGAAAAAAAAAAAAAAAAAAAAAAAAAAAAAAAAAAAGAAACATGCAGTTTCACTAACCGAGAGAAATAAAGATGTATCACCAATCAAAGAAATAGAAAAACAAAAATACCAACATGATCAATCGAATCTGCATGGCAATGGTTCGATTAGTGCACCCATCCGTTCATCTAACGATAGACAGTAAATTAGGGGTTCCGCCACCAGTTTTTTTACACTTCGACTTTATCAGAGCTTCTTTTTTTTAGACTCTTTTTTCATGTTTTTACATTTATTCTGAAGCTGCTGTCGACTTCCATTAGTTTACTTTTGAAACATCGCTTTTAAAGTCCGTTAGATCACCACTTTGGCTAGATGGTATGGGTTAGTGAAAGATATTAGATATCAATGATGCCTGTTCAGAATATTGTTGCTTTGGTTAAAACGATGTACCATAATCATAAACGAGTAAATAAATTTTAATGTTGCTTGTTATTAGATAAAACGTATGAGATACATAGTAACCATGTTCAACAGAAAGGTAAACAATATTGAAAAAAACAAGTGTTGCCAAATGACAACAAAGAAAATAAGAGTTAAATTAGTTCTCTTCAGTTCATGCAGCCACAGCTCTATACTGGGGGGAAAATGAATTCAAAGTATTAAATATTCGATAAATCAAAAACTTTTATGAAACTCTCATTTAATATTACCTTAGAGTTTTCAATATCACGCAATTTGCTAAACTTTTATGCTATTTCTCTCTTTAAAAAGTAGGGAAAAAAATTTTATTAAAATTTCTGGGATTGTCGAATTAGAGAATTTTTTAGTCACCTTGGCGATATTTCTGGAAGTTTGCGTTTGATATTTGACAAAGTAACGCAATAAACGTTTGACATTTGATAAAAAACCATTTAAAAAATTGCTTTTAGTAAAGATATTAAATTACACTATGTTTCAGTTATTTGTTTCAATGTGAGAAAATTTTTATTAAAATTTCAGTTATTGACAAAATGCATAATCTTGCGCCAACATGTCGGGCTAAGCAGCGTCCTGCGGTTTCCCTAGCGTAATTTCCGTTCCTGAAGAAATACGGAGATAAAATATGCTCTATGTTACTTGCTGATAATGTAGCTTTCCTTTGGTGAAAGAATTTTTAAAATTGGTTTACTGGTTTAGGCGTGAAGGCATAACAAACTCCCATTCACATTTATATTATTATTAGGATTACGATGTTATAGTTTGGACTACCGGCTGGTGGCGTTGTTTGTTTTGTTGCTCGCCTACCTCACCCAAGGTTGCGGGTTCGACCCCGGCCCAAGTCGGTGGATTTTCGTGATGCAGAAAATCGACAGCGGCCATGTCGTATGATTATACGGCATGTAAAAGATCCCTAGAGTGTCTGCTTGGCTTGGGTGCTCTCGGCAAAATTAAAATCCTGTACAAGTTCGCATCGTTAGAGCTCAGGTGCCTCCCTCTGTGGAGGAAACTGGGTATCAAAATTACTGCGGCGATTGGTATCCGCCTATACGGCG
>BMAO01025555.1:0-80559 GCA_019973975.1 Trichonephila clavata | reverse complement strand
GAATGGAAGAGAAGTCGACATTATGTGGGAAAATGGCGACGCATCAACAATGCCGAAGCCAGCTGTGACAATGGGAGAGACGAATCCTTTCTGAAACATGATACTGGCGGTTAGAGTAATTCTAGGTTCATGTTTGTATTTGAAAGTTTTTAACGCTGGCAAAAAATAATTTATATTAACTTCTTATTTTTCACTAACAATTAAAAAAAATCCTTTAGTATCGCATATTGAGGAAGCTTTTACATATTTTTTAAATTTTTTTTTCATAACGTGTACGGAATTGGGGGGGGGGCGACTTAGAATCGGTGGTTGCTTAGATAAATACGGTAAATGCCTTTCAGTAACACACAGTGAGTTGTGGCAAGCATATTCCCACAAAACAACTTTGTCTTAAAAATCAAAATAATTTTACCTTACATGTTAAATTAATTCCTTTTCTTGAATCAATCTCGTCCCCAAAAATATTTTAATGTACCATCTCTAGAAAAAAAAATAACCCTGTAAAGGGTTAAAAAATATACTTTTCAAGTCTTATTTTTGAGAATTTTTTGGGAAAAATAAAGAGTAAAATAAAAGGTACTAAATATTATCATATAAAAGAATTTAGTTATATTAAAAATCCTTACGAATATAAATGCAATAAAATATTTCTGCAACAAATTTAGTTTAACGAGATTTTTGCGGTGAGTGGGACTGCTATAGCTGGGAGTTTTATAATAAATCAGGAAAACACATCTCTACTCTCAAATAACTGGCCGTAACCTGACTCAATTCCACTGTCTAATACAGGCAGCAATTTTATTCAACACTTGAAGGTTATGCAAAAGAGTGAAGAAAAGATAAAGAAGTGAACCTCTCAGAAATAATTCCATCCAAAAGTCAGTTAGAAATCTGATGTCAACTAATAAAAAGAGAAAAGAAATAAAAAGTATATTATTTTTGTCTTTCTCTCTCTCTCCATCTCTCAGTACGTGGCACTACTCCCGCTCTTCTATATATATATTTCGCACAATATTGTACTCTTTTTTTTTCTTTTCTCAATGACGGAAATTCAAAATCATTTTCAGCAGCTCACTCTTATTTTATTGCTCATTTTCTTCTTTCTACGTCTATCTGACTATTTAATGCCCTTAGCCTCCAGGCCGCTAACCTGTATAGGTTCTTATATCAAATAGTACCGGGTCGCTCAAGGAACATTTAACAGATTTCCATTTTATATACTATGGTGTATTTCTCTCAGGTTTGTGCGACTTTATATTCCTTGTTAAATCACTTTATATTCATTTTTAGTGTAACTGTATTTAATTCTGAAGGCATATTTAACTACAATTAAATTAAAATTCTTAAATCAAAACAATTTAAAATATAAACAATCAAGGTCCCACCCTCAGTGGGCCACAGTAAAATTATTAAAAGTTGACCAGTCCGCAACGATAAAAAGGTTTAGAAGCTCTTATTTAAAGTGAAATAAGATGAATTGTGATTATTATTGTGAAAATTATTCTTTGATATGTCATCTTGTGTGAAGGATGAAATATGAGAGATTATACACAAACAGGAAAAAAATTAAAACTGAAATAAAAATAACGTACAAGAATAAATATAACAAACAAATAATTCGTACTTGAGTTGTATGGAATGCGTCCAGGGCCAACCCTATCAAGTTTGTAGCTCGTGCACCGAAATCGAGTGGCCAAAACAAGGTGTGGCTGCCGGTCGCAAATAATTCTGTGTCGGTCACACACACACACACCAACACACACCACACCCACACACACACACACACACACCACACACACACACACACACACACACACACACCACACACACACACACACACACACACACACACACACACCACACACACACACACACCCCCACACACACACACACACACACCACACACACACACACACACACACACACACACACCACCACACACACACACACACACACACACACACACACACACCACACACACACACACACATGCGTGCATTTTCTTTTACGAATTTTTTAAAATATAACTTGTAATAAGTTGACTGTCTAACACCGTTAGATATGTGTAATCAGCAACAACAACAATTGTTAATAAATAAAGGAAGTTATTTTTAAATTCTATAAATCTGTTAGTAGCAATTATTTTGAATTCACAAGAATATTATCTTTTTATTATATGTTAGCTAGGTTTTTAAATCATTTACTATATTATGACAAAGACCTGGAATTTATCAATAAACGCAGAAGAAACAATAAGATTTTCTCAACAGAATAAAATGACAGCCATTTTTACCAAAGGTCACACGATGCGAATAAAAAAATACAGAAAGCGTAGCATCGTTGGTTGTCAGTGTATTTTTAGTCTTCACGAGACGAGTTATTTTTGAGGATCTACGATTCCATTTATAGAAACTTATGATTTATTTAATATTTGAAGACAAGTTTATCTTGGGTTCATGGTATCAATATGAGATGGATTTTGGCCCAGAAATAACTGTGGATGATGAATACAGGTTGCGTGTGTGTGGTGTTATCAAATAATAATAATAATAATATTCTGGAGTCCTAGAATGTCTTTCCTGGATTTATTGGTAACAATAAATCTCAACAATAAACTTAACAATCTTTAACAAATTAAACCATTACATTAATTAGACTGAAACTATCAAGAAAAAAATACTAGTAAACAACGGCAATCTAGTACGCAGAAGCCGAGAATTACGAGTAAACAACAGCACAAATCGTTATGTTGAAGCCAATTTCAAGATTTCAACTGAGACAGAATCGATTACATATAGCTTCTATCGATATAGACCACGTGGGTTTTGAGCGGGGTGTCAACTAAGCTCCACCTACTCAAACCACTCGGATTCTAATTTACAACAGTGGATCAATATAATATCAAAATTCGGTGTTCGTGTTGGCTAAAACTCAGAAAAATCTTCAGCAATCTATGGTGGTCTCTATGCCGATAAATAAAATATAATGATTAATTATGTTTTATACAATGATTCAAACTCACTGAGACTATAAATTTAAAAAAAAATAATAGTTGGTTATTGTGATTCAGTTTTTTTTACTAACTGTTTTTTTAAAGAATATCTCTTTCCCACCAACATTTTGGGTCTTTTTTCATCGATTCGTGGTTAGTTATCCAAAAGTCTTTTTGTACTCAACGGTTAACCAAAAGCAAGCGACAGATTGGCAAATGTTACTACCTTCCCAAAATAAAATGTATTTATTTGCGACTTGTGTGTCGCCGCCAAATGTGGCGAAATTTACGCCCGATTAACTGAGAATCAACTATTTTTATTTATTAAATCAGAAACATTTCTCATTAAATAGTTTCTAAATCCTACCAATTTAAAATTGTTTTTCAAATTTCTTGTTCAAGATTTATTGCTTAATTTACCTGATAAAATCATATTATACGTATTAATTCAGGATTAAAGTTTGCTAAATAGTTGTGAAACTAATCACAAGCTAGTTTCATGAACTATAACTGGTCACACCAATCTAAATAAACTGTTTTGACTGGTAACTTTTTGCAACATTTCTCAAAACAGTACTTTAATTATTTTATAAAAGCAGCGTAAAGTTTTTTGATAACTTCTCTAATCACAAATATTTTTCATTAATTTACATACATTTAAAGAGAAAATATCATTTTACGGAATAGGAATAAAGAAAATTTAAAATCCCTTTGGTAATCTTCATTCCATTTTTCGTTTAATGGAATAAAAAAAATATCAACTTTTGGTTTATTATTGTTTAAAAATTTGTGTGTGTGTGATTACCTTCATATTTTAACTATAAGTATCTGTGAAATAAACTTTTAGCATTTTTAAACCATGTATTTATTTCACTTTTAGTCTTTTGTAAATGTATTGTGGGTTTGAATAGTGATTCTACTGAAACGCAGTATATGGATAGAAAAATGAATTGTGTGTTATACCTTGCTGAACCTTAAATATTTTGTATGATGTAATAAGAAAATTCAGTGACTGGAGTCAAATTTCATAATATCCTGGATATTACTGCGTGGTATATTTTGTTGCGAAGTTTTTGCAACGTAAATGAAAATTCGTAAATATTTTCATTTAGAGATAATTTTTTCCTCTGTGAAAGTATTTTTTCATTATAAATATGTCGGCTATTGAAAATACGGATATAAACTCATACAGCTTTCATTACAATTTAAACTAATCTAAAAATTGAAAACAAAAATATAAGACCAATTATAAATGAAAAAAAAAAGCTCTAAATGTACTTAATTTCATAAAAACGAAATAGCTTAAAGTGAACAAGAAATTTAGATATCCAATACTGCAAAACTTTTTTACTGCTTGTTTGTTTTTTGATCGCTTTTCAAAACTGCTTTGCTCTTAAAATGCGGACTTGACAGCTGCTGAATATTTTATACACATGCAAAGTTGAATCGTCAACAAAAAGGACGAAATATCGACCGATTTTTTCCTAGAATATATTTTATAAAAAATAAGACACAGTAAGGTCAAAAGCTGAGTCTTGTAATCATGACTTTCAGCGTCGTGATCGAAATTGAAATTCTGTTTATTGCTTACCTTTGCTAGGCAAAAACATAACATACATTGATGCCGTTGCTTTAAGATACGGAACATGAATACTGATCCTATTCGCAGAATTTTTATCTTCAAATTGCTCAAATATACGGAATTGTCATCTAGAGTAAATATTTTATTTTGATATGTAGTAAAAAATTATGACAGATGTTAAGTTCTCGAAGAAAACGATGTTATTTAGAAACACGCCGAACTTTTTGTTGTGAGATATTGAAGAATTTTGTTTGTATAAGGGAAAGACGTAACAAAAAAGATTTGTATAAGGAAAAGATGTAAGATAAAATGACTGCATGCTTGATCGATATCGAGATTATATCAATTTATCTCTTTAATAAAATATAGAATGCTTTTTAAAGTTTTCTCATGTATAATTTAAATATCTTTTGCATATTTTTAAAGCTAATAATTCATTAATACTTCAAAACATGGAAAGTAGATTATACTATTTTTTTCTATGAAACCAGACAGTTTCCTTTATGAAAGAATTACAATATTTAAAAAAAAAATTGTTCTCTTAACTTTATTTGTAGATATGCAATAAATGATAACATTGGTTGGTTTAGTAGATGTATTTAAATCTATGAGTAATTTTGCTTACTTGGATTATTTATCATTTTAAAATTGATCTAAGGCATTGATTTATTTGCATCGTAGGAAGTTTATTTTGAAACAAATAAAACTGATACAATGTAAATTACAATTAAAATATGTGTGAACGGACATATAAACTAAAGACATTAAAATAGGGCCATGAAAATCTGTAAGGGATTTCTGATTAATTGGTTATTATTTATTAGTTTGAAGACTTTAATAGTTATAATTTGCATTATCTGAAATTCATTTTTTGAATCGATTCCTTCCTTTTCCGTGTAGTGTTTCAATACTCAAATGGAAAGATGATTATCTTCAAAAATAAATATTGATGAGACTCTTAGAGGAATTGTAGTCCAAACTACGTGCAAAACTTTATTTCATACGCGGCAATTGGAATTCATAGTAATTAAATCATGGGTTAAGTGAAATCCAAGATACAGTATTAATAAAATTTGGGTGAAATGTAGTTCCAACAATTATATGAATTTTCTCCGCAATTTTAGTTTGTCCTGAAGAAAAAACATTTCCTTTGTAACGGGTCTATCCGCGAACCTTTAACTAATTCTCTTGGGGTAAATTTATTTCTTTTTAACTGTTTGTTCCATTGAAAACTTACTCCCGAAGAAGAAGAAGACTTGATTTATTCAAATGAGTTGTTATATTTAAGCGTAGACATTTAAGTACGCAAAGTTAGTCGACGGATAGTAGCTGGATGTTCAATTATTGATAAATGGAGAATACCTTAGGTCGTACAGGTAAGATATTTACCGTGAAGTCTAGCGTAGAAGCCCAGAGTGTTCTAAGAATAAGTGGAGTAGATTATACTCATATGTTCAGTATCCTTAAGCCGTGTGATCGCTCTTCTAATTAGTTGCGTAGTGCATTTCCTACCTATAGTTGTTTGGTTTAAGTAAGTGGAATGAAATAAATTTGAATTTTAAACTGGTTATGGTTGATCTTTACTCGAATCCCCAAACACCAACAACCGCTACCAGGTTGTTACACCTTTATACTGAAAACTTGTTTTATCATAACACACAAAAGCTTTATTTAATGTGAAATTTAGAAGTCCCATTTCGTAACTTATCGATCGCATAAAAATGACCAATGTACAAAAGTATGTTTATATTAAAATACAGAATAATTGAAAAATTCATAGAAATACATTAATTGTTAAGTACGCTACGCAACTTCTACAATACGTAAGTCAATGGTATCTTACAAAAAACTATACAAAAAATATTCAATAAAAGAAAACTCAAAGTATTAAAAGAATGTCATGTTTATTGGTTTAACAATAGTTAAAAAAAAGTATTAATGCCAGGTCTTAACAGGAAGTCGTGACGTCATCTGAATAAAAGATTAATCTAAATTTCGTTAAAAAGAAATTAAGATACCAAAAAGAGTGATATTACAAGTTATTGTTTTTCGAAGGAGCCGTAGTAAAACCACTGTTAAAGGGGTCTTACAGTATATGTACAATATGTGACACAATAGAAACGAGTCTAGTCCAATAAATCATTGTACTTAGAGAATCAGTCGTGTATGGGACGTTATAACCTTCAAAGTAGTCCCCTTCAGCATTCATGCACTTCTGCGTTCAGTGCTGGTTTCAGTTCTGGAACGAGAGTTTTGGAAGACCATTCAAGAGATTCTCCGTTCTTGCCTGAAACTCTTCAACTGAGGTAAAAGGGGTTCCCTTTAAGCAAGATGTAACTGTAGGAAATAAAAAAAGTTACATGGAGACAAATCGGGTGAATAAAGAGGATGCTCCATCACAGTAATGTTTTTGCTTGTCAGGAGCTGCTTGACAGATAGTGCCGTGTGAGTGGACGCATTGTCCTGGTGAAACGGCCATCCATCACTCCACAACTGTGGCCGTTTTTCTCCTAATTTTTTCCCAAAGTCTTTTTATACTTCAATGTAGAGTATTGGTTAACAGTCGGACCACTGGGAAACCACTCAATCATGACAACTTCATTAATGTTGAAGGAGACAATTAACATTACCTTGAATTTTGATTCTAACATGTGTGCTTTTTGGCGTCTTATGGATCCTGGAGACTTCCACTGTATCAACCGGAGCTTACTTTCTGGTTCATAGGTAAAATTCCATGTTTGACCACATGTTACAAAATATTCCAACAAATTTGGCTCGTTTCCAATATGTTCTAACATGTCCACACACACATCTTTACGGCCCTGTTTTTGGTCATCAGACAGAACTTTTGGAGCAACCTTTGCACAAATCTTCTTTATGCGTAATTCGTAAGTTAAAATGTGTCGAAAAGCTTCCATATCCAAGTTAATCAACTCCGTCACTGTACGAACACTTAATCTTTGGTCATCTCGGATTACATCACGAACTTTGGTAATGTTTTGATCTGTAATCGCTCATCTTCGGCGCCCAGCATGTTCATCATATTCCACACTGACCCTTCACTCTTAAAACCGCTTATGCTGTTCGAACATACATGTTTGAGACAAAGTTTTGTCTCCATAAACCTCAGATAACGTTTGAAATGTTTCCGTAATTTATTTTTTAAGTTTCACAAGAAACTTGATGTTGATGCGCTGTACATTTTTTAGATTACACATTTTCCGTGCGGAATGCAGTTGCACGGGTTCTCTCAATGACTCAGTACTCCCAACTGGTGTGATCAGGGATGTTTAAAGATTGCCACATGGATAGAGGAGGTGTATGGGACGACATTACCAAAACAGTTGTTGCCAAATCCATTTTTTTATGTTACTCCCTTCGTCTGGTTTTTTTGTGTCACACATCTCGTATATACACTGCTGGCCACCGTAAATGCAACAACCTGAAGGAAGCACGCAAATAACATGAAATTTACAACATGCATTAGTGGAGGTGAGATATGCAAATGATTAGAAATTCAGCGCACACACATCACGCACGCCTGTGGTGCCACCTCAAAGCGCTGTTTAAGGCTTGGAGATTTCGACGATTTCAAGTTCGGGAATTGTGTTTTTTTGTGGGTTTTTCAAAAAAAAAAACCGATTAGTTATGTCTCGTAGAAAACCGCGATCAGCTTTTGATCAAGTATCCGAGTTTGACAGAGGAAGGATAGTGACCTACCGTGATTGCGGATTATCTTTCAGGGAAATATAGGTAGTCGTGTTGGACGAAACCAAATAGCTGTAATGCGGATATGTGACCGTTGGATGCCTTAGGGTACGACGGACCGACGGTGTCGATCGCATCCACCTCAGTGCACCACTTCACGTGAGGACAGGCAAATTGTGCGCATGGCAGTGACGGATTGCTCAGTCACATCCCGATCCATAGCACAGCACATTGAATCTATAACGCATCATTCAGTGTCTGTGCGTATCATTCGATGATGTTTACAGTAGAGTGGTTTGTCCGCAAGATGTCAATTGCTTGGTCTACCCTTGACGCAGAACCACAGACGTCTCCGCCGCCAATGGTACGATGAAAGAAGGATGTGGGTGGCAGAATGGAATGAAGTTGTCTTTACTGACGAGTCACGCATCTGTCTGCAACACCACGATGGTCAGTTTCGAGTCTGGAGACACCGTGGAGACAGGATGCTGAACAGTTGCGTTATACACCACCACACTGGTCCTGCACCGAGTATTATGGTATGGGTCGGTATTGGATATCACTCTCGTACTCCTCTAGTACGCATTACCGATACTTTAAACTGCCAGCACTACATCTCCGAGGTGTTGGAGCCAGTTGTCCTTCTTTACCTTCAGGGCTTGACGACAGCCATATTTCAACAGGACAATGCGCGACCACACGTGTTACGCATTGTCCAAAGGTTCTTCGTCAATAACCAGATTGAATTACTTCCCCGGCCGGCTCGCTATCCGGATCTTCCGCGATTAGAAAAAATGTGGTCTATGGTTGCTCAACGATTGACCCAGATTACACCCCCATCTGCCACACCAAGATCAACTTTGGCAACGTGTGGAAGCTACGTGGTCTGCTGTACCCCAAGAACACATCAAAAGTGACTTTGAATCAATGCCGAGGCGTGTGGCAGCGGTGATCTCCAACAATGTCGGCTACTCTGGCTACTGATTCTGGCAGGAACCACACTTCACAGAAGTCTATAAATTTAATCATTTGATTCTTGGTCCACATGTTATCTACAAAAAAATTTTTGTTGTGCTATCTCTTGTCTTTCTTGGTGTTGCATTTACGGTGGCCAGCAGTGTATATATTAAAATACTTTTCCTTCAAATGGTAATTGGTTCATCTACTTTTAAAATTATCATAATAATTATTTTTATATTAAAAGTAAAAACAATTAATTTACTTATGTTTTAAAGACTCATCTAAATTTTATTTTCAAAGTAGGAATTTTAAAATTATGGGGACAAATTTAAAATAAGCATTTTTTCATGTCAGTAAATGAAAAAGTTCATGAAAAAGGTCGCCATTGAAAATAAAAGGAATTATGAAATTAGGTTAAAATGAAGTATATGAATTGCCAATTTTGTAACTTAAAACAGGTCTCCATGTTACGAGTATCTTAGAATCAATACATATTGTAAGGGATTACCAGATTAAAAGTTTCCCTCAAAAATCATTAACAAACCAAAAACTTTTCATGCTTGGCACGCATTCCACACTTCAATTTGATCCAGAATTTTTCTAAAAACTTTTTAAATAAAGTTAAGGAATGATTATAAAAATGATACATAGAATTAAAAAAAAATTTCAGTTAGAGCTTGTTTTGAAAATATGCCTTATTATAATAAAATTGCTTTCTGGTATCGCTTGTATTTTAAAATCATAACTGGCTATAATTTTGTATTCATGTGGTTTAAGGCGATATGGTACCATCTTCACAAATTTTTTAATTTTTAATATTTGATATTTGGTTTTAATTCTATTTTATAAAGGTTAACATTTAATAACAATGATATAAAAATTTTTAAATTTGATACAAAATGTTTATAAAATTCAAATTTTTGAACTTTTTAAAACATTTTTTAAATTCCTAAGTTTTTTTAAATATGCCTCTTTTATTTCAAATTTTTTTTCCAAGTACCTTACAATATACTACATAAAACTGTGCATGGGTTTTTTTCTGCTGCTGCTCTTTTTTTATTAATTTTTTTATAGTTAAACTTCCAAAAATTCTCAAAAAAAGATTAATTTTGATTTTGAAAATTTTTAGAAAAAGTACTAAACATGTTAGAGCTAATTTCATGTGCAGTTTTACAAAACATACATTTCAAAACATGTATACAAAATTTCAAACCCATACTTCAATTATCAAAAAAGCCTTAGGGTTTTGAATAATAGTATATGTACAAAAATTCATCATGGAGAAATATGAGTTTGAAGTTTTCATTCCATGAATAGCATGATATAATATTCATCGAATAGTGTGAAACTTTTATGAAATGTTAATTAGCTTATTTAAAACTGCTTACCATAAAAATTACACAAATGTAGAACAATTAAACAGTATACTGCCATAATGAATATATAGAAGAAAACGAATGAAAGATCAATATTTTATAAAACTTTATCTTAATAATTATAAAAAAAAATAACTACACACACTTTAGAGCTAATTCCATGCTCAGAGATAATGCACAATATGTACAAAAGATGTTTATGCCTTTATTTTTTATTTTCATGATTTTAAAAGCCTTCGCATGTTAAATATTGTACACGAAGGAAGGCAAAATGAAATAACAATTTATAGGTAAACTATATCAAAATCTAAGAACTGCATATGTGCATTTGTTTAAAAAAATTTGTTTTAAAAAATCTGAAAATATTTTAATAATAAAAGTGCTGAATTTCGCACACATGGGATACATACATATCACCAAAAACAAGTATCTAAAAATGGGAGAGTTTTTCTATTCTTGCGAATTAGATTTTTAATTATCTGAGTTATCAAAATGAGATTTAGTATTTGTGCTTTCGGAGAATTCGTTTTAAAGTTTTAATTTCATTCATAATAATATTATAAAAAGCACACACAACTTTTAAATCTTGAACAAATTCATTTACTCTTCCAATAAACAATTCACAAACTAGAATCTTTGCATGAATTGCACAATTCTTTCTTGAAATGATTTGTTACTGCATATATAATGTCAGTCTTATTTACGCGCGGTAGAAAAATAATTAATTCATTTTTTATCAGGTTCTTTTCTAGCAGATAATCTGAAATGTGGGCATGGTAGTTGCTGTCCAGCATCAAATATTGCTCCATAGCTTGATGAAAAATGCAGGTAAAGCTTTGAAATTTTGCAGGCATGTTTATAAAGATTTGAGGTATCAAATAAGCTAATAAAAATTGCGATAGTTTGAAGATTTTTAATGTACCATATCGCCTTAAATATACGTAATTAATTATTTTTAATCTAAATAATAGTTTTATGTGTATACCTTGGAGTACATATACATGTACATATATGTATGTGTATACATATAGATATAGAACAATTGAGAAAAATTTGGGTAGTTATGAAATTAAAATATTTGCAAAATTTAAATAAAGGACACACGAACATCATTTCATACTAGCTTTATTTTTAGGTCTAAACTTTACATCGATATATCAATCTGGGATGAACTTTTAAGGATTTTATAGGTGGTTTTCTTTTTAAATATCATATGCATATGTAGTTGTATGTTCAAGAATACAAAATTTTTAAAAAGCAAATACTATATCTAAGAGATTCTTCCATTCTCGTTTCCGCTTCGTTTTCTCTAAAATAGAGTTGGGGATTTATTTGTTTTTTGTTAGTGGGATTTTCTTTTTTCTTGAAAAATAAAATTTAATGTATTTTAAACCGGTTGAATAATAAAATAAAATATGTTCGTTCAAGATTTCCATTAAAGTACTATCCATCACCCTGTCGAAAATGTTTCTTTCCGTAACTAAAATAATACCATTAATTTTTACAAGGAATTACTAATCTTTGTTTCTTGACATGTTATTAATCTTGAAAAGCTTTGCACCATAATTACGTGACTCAAATTTTAAACAATTAATTACTAATTTAACAGAAACATTCTTATTATAAGAATTGTTCTCTTAACTGAACTCTAGTTTATATAAGGTATGTTAAAGTAATTAAATTTTATATATTCAATTTGTAATTTTCTTGAAAATAGTCATTATTTAGAAAAAAAAACCCGTTATAGTACTTGTATTCTACTGTATTATTAAACACTCCAACTTTATTAAATTTCTTTGTGTAACTTTTTTATAGATTTTTCTGTGACTGTCTTCTTCAGAGAAATTAATTAGAAAATCAACAAAAATTTTGGTGAATTGATATAATTAATTGCTAGAATGGAGAATTTAGGTAATTATCCAAGATTAAGGCGTTTTGTGATAGGATGAATTAGAAGCGTCTATAGTCCTGTGACACTCTTATATTGTATTATTAAGCATTATAAGCTAAAATAGTTCTATAGTAATGGATACAGAAGTTTAATCTTTTAATATTAATTGATATGGGCTTATGGAATGCTTTAACAGTAATTGTAGTAATAATTTAGATGGTTTATGTGAAATACTTTAAGAATAATTAATATAGATGGTTAATCTTTAAATAAGTTTAGGTGGCTTCTTTATACAGTGATAGTTGGAGAAACTTGCTTTTAAAGGAATCGGGTTGTATTATATTATGTTAATTGATGTTAATTTATTAAATAATGCAATGCGTTCGATAATTCTATTTCATATTTATTTTAACGCACCATTACTTAAGAAATGGTATATTAAACATTAGGTAAACGCAAGATTTAAGACTATTTTATCAATTAAAAAACACTTTTTAAATTTCATTAATGGTATGGAAAATAGGATTATTTTTATACAAAAAAAGAAAATTACTGCGTTCTAAGCACAACAGATATGACAGAAAATACAGAAAAATAGCAACTAGAATTCATTGTTGTTCCAAATCATGAAGTTTATGGCTTATAATCCTAGTATAACTCTTGAGTGACTTATTCAAATCATGAAACAATTGGATTACTTTCGATGGTAGATTTGAAATACCTAGGTAAACCTTATATAACATTGATATTTTATACTCATGTCCAGAATTAAAGTCACAAGCATATCTTTCGTCATAATTTTAAAATACCTCCAGGAAAACTTATAGAATTTGTATTTTATATATTTTGAAGGGTAGTACAATATCAACCTTCAGTTTAGGAAAAGATGTTAGTTATCGTTAGTTTTTGCAGAACTACTGGATTGAGACCGTTTGAGCATATGGGAATTTTGCCTCCAGTTTTGTGTATTGAATTAAAGACAAAGTTATTATTAAAACAGCCAAGTTAGTCTGTTTGCAGTAAAAATTACTTCTCATAATCATTTAGATGATTCCTTGAGATGGTGAACTGTTGGGAGGCTTGAAGCCGGAGGTGGCATGATGGTTATAAGCGACTCGAAAGTGGTC
This sequence comes from Trichonephila clavata, assembly GCA_019973975.1. NCBI lineage: Eukaryota > Metazoa > Arthropoda > Arachnida > Araneae > Nephilidae > Trichonephila > Trichonephila clavata. The sequence continues at coordinate 66,923 of BMAO01025555.1, read as the reverse complement.
TCCCGGTTTTGGAATCAATAATAAATCGGAAGGTCAGGGTGGTCACCCAAGGTTGCTACAGAACATCAACATCTAGTCAGGATCGCTATTTAGTATTAAGCGCACGATGCCATTGGCGAACAACCTTGCTGCTGTGTCTGTAAGAAGAATTTCCAGGCAAACAGTCTATAGCCGTCTTGCAGAGACTGGCGCTTACGCCCGGCGCCCAGTCTGGTGCGTCCCTTTGACTGAATCCAGCAGGAAAGACCAGATATTGGGAAGCTGAAAACATCAGTTGTGGACACCACAGGAATGAGGGTGTGCTCTTTTCAGTGATGAGTCGAAATGTAACAGACAAAGAGGTTCTCGTCGAGTATTCCCTGGAGAGAAAATGGAGCTCGCTTTCAGGCCTCCTATGTAAAAAAATTGACAGATTTAGTGGTAAAGGAATCCTTGTATGTGGTGGCAAAATGTTGGGCCGTCTTACACCCCTGTACGTTTTCGATGCAGGTACTGTCAACTCACAGCACTATACGAATGAGATCCTGGAAACCTCTGTGAGGTTTTTCTGGTTGCTTTGGGCGAGGGCTACTTTTTTATGATAATGCGTAGTCACATAGAACCCACATTTTTTGATGAATTTCATTAAAGAGCGGATATTCACTGCTTGGATTGACCCTAGTGTCTCCGGATTATAATTCTATTGAATATTCTTGGGAAGGTCAAGGAAAAGTCTTTTCTCAGTGTTTCTCCCCTTTCAGGACCTCCCAGGAATTAAAAGTCTCGCTTTTGGAATGAGCTTTGTTGCCACAAAACACCATTGACATTCCCATAAACAGCATGGCAGCGTGTTGTGAAGCTTATATAGCAGTTCACAGTGGTCATACTCTGCATTAGATAGACTTTTCCCGAGGTAACTGCTTTATTAGTAATTCATGATTTCACACTCTTAATTTTTACACTCAATATTTTAATAGTGTCTTAATTCACAATTAATATATTTTCTATATTGTTATGGCATTGTAATATATCTTTGTGTCGTATTATGGGGCAACACAGTAAATAGTTTATAAGTTTTTACAGATTTTATGTTTGTGACCTTAATTTTGGACATGAGTGTGATGATACAAAGCACATCCATTTAGTTCCGGGATTGTGTCTTCAACGAACAAATTCAAGCATGCCTTAATGTTTCCTTACTTGGACTAAGATTGTTTGATTACTCATCGTCTACAATATTTTTGGGTGAGTTCAATAACAGTGACAGTATATAGTGTATATTTTTGTCTTAGGATTTAAGAAAAAGAAGATTTGCTCAAGGTTTCAGTCAACTAAAGTTATACGGAATAGAGGTCTACGGTAAATAAGTCGAATCAACTGATGGATAATCAATATTTTAGGATTTGATCGTCGAAGAAAATGAATACTAGTGTTTTACATGTTATCCGTAAGTGAAGAGACAGAGTATAGAATGGCGATAACCAGGTTCACTCTGTAGCGAATCTCCACTGGCGTAGGTGTCAGGATTAAATAAAGGATTAAACATCTCTAATGCACAAACCTTTTATTCTTGCTAATTCAGGTTATAATTAATTTTTGGAAATGGCATATGGGAGCAAGTTAGCCTTAACCCCTTCCAGGCTCATTTTAATTTGGGATTATGGATTAAAAAATATAATTTTTTTTATATTTACCTAGAAAAGTAAGCAACAGCATTCGAAACCATAAAAAGCACATTCGAAATAATTTGGGAGAGACCGATTGTGCAGCGTAAATTTTTTCAATGCCCGAGCTACACTCGGGATAAGCTAGAATGGTACATTTCACCTACTCGAGCTCATCTCGGGAAGAGATAGCCGGGAAGAGAGGTTAATCTATAATAATAATTATTACTAAAGTTATTCATAGATTAATGTACGCTTGGCTCAGTTCCCTGGACTCGAACTACAAGGCTCATAGTCTTGTTCTTAGATACGCTAACAATTCAAATATAAATATCACTAGTTTAAACTAGCATCTCAACGCAACTTACTGAAACCTTCTTCTCCATATCCGCTTCATTTTCAAATAGTAACATTCATTTACATAAATCACGGTTCCTTTACGTAAAGAGGTTCATAAATCAAACTATGTATATTACATGTTTCTCCATGAGATTTAGTGCAAGGATCTAAAAAGAACCCGTTACAATTAATAGAACCCAAATTCTGCATCTAAAAGACAAAAATTAGGGTGATGTTAATAACTTTATTTGATGAACTCGGACTGAATAACCACGAGTTTGTTCAATCAAAATAAACTTTGTACAAAAATCTACTAAGAAACAATTTTTAACCAATTCGCAAAACAAGTCCTTTATGTGAGATCACAATTTTAGGACAAAGGTCAATTTTCTGTGTTATTAGTGTGAAGTGGATTGAACTTAACCATCGTCTCTACTCTCCCAATATGTCTTATTTCTTGATTGTTTCTCTTCTTAAGCAAAAAACTATCTTGGAAAGGTATAGATTTCGGGGCGTACAGCACATACAGAAAAACGAACAGGTGAATTTTGGTACATCCTTTTATAAGTTTGCAATAAATGCTTCAAGAATTTGTTGCACAAACTTTTATACTAACAGATATGACTGTTTTGACAATTTGTAACATGAAATTTTGATTTTTATTATTAGTTTCGTTGTTTTAGTCCCTTGGAACTTAATAGATAACCTTAAATTTAAAATACTGTAGAAAAAAAATGTAATTTTCTAACTATATAAGTTGTATTTTCTTGTTTTTCCTTTTTTAAGAGTACATATTAAACTGAACAGTGGGATAACGCTGTAGCTCACACAAAAGACAATAAATCCAAACTACATTTATTTGAAAATTGTTGATCCTGTGATATGTTAGTACACTTCTTCCCAGCTAGTGCAAGCTCGATCCTGGTACCATTGAAGACCCGACTTGAAGAAAGGCCGATGCACACTAAATATGTCGTGGCTTAAACGTCCTCCCGTTGGTGTGGCGTGAAGTTAGTACCATTCTCGTCACTGTACCATGGTTCAAAATTACGAGGTCCGTCACTAAAATCCCTCATGCAGCTTTATAGTGCGACACCAAAAAAAGAAAAAACTTTTACTCTAACTCACTTCTAGTGTACCTGCCGAGAAAAATACATCTTTGAGAAGCGTCGATTGATACACCAGTGGAAGCAGTGATTACTTTGTTGTGTGTGCGTAACCTTTTATTCAAAATCCTATTATTTTAACTTTAAATTTAGAAAATATCAGTTGTAGAGGATTCTAAAGGAAAGATAAATGGATGGTTAGAGAGGTTATAGGAAAAAGTGCTTAGTGTATAAAATATTGCATAGTATGCAATTTTCTAACTGTGGACATGGTTCTAAGTAAATGGAAAAGGTTAATAAACAAGTTGTAACAGATAAATATAGAATCCCAATAGCTAGAAAAGATCTATTTCTGTCTATAATTACGCCATGAAACTGGGCGATGTGTGTCAAACTGTTGTATTCGGGTCTCACTACAAGCATGTAAACAATGATTTCCAGGCAAACAATTTAATGACTTAGGGAGAGTGGAACACATGCCTGATGTCCGGCTGTTTGAAGGTAATTAAATTTTGTGCAAACGAGAGCTTGTTTGGAATTGAATTGAGAACGTAAGAACTGAACAGGCAATCAATTATTCAATGGGATCTTCAATAAATAATGATTCAGTTTACAGATACTTCTCTTCGCAGTGTAATTTGGATAGAATATAGATTACGTTACCCCCCATACACACATTTCAAAACGAGACCAGTTTATTGTAGTGGCGCTTTGATGTTACGAGGCATAATGTATTCAGGATGCACGGATTTTCATGTTTTTGTAAGAAGTTCCTTTTATGGAACAAGGTACAGAAATGAGATTCTGAGGTTTTGCCCGTTTTTTCCAAGGTGCTACGGGTCCACAGTTTTATTTATAGATAACAGTGCGTTGCTCAACTTGTAGGGAAATATCTTGAATTTAAACATATTAAACAAATATATGGCTATCAAGATCCCTTGCTTAAATCCGATTTAACATGTTAGAATGTACTTAGACGAAAGACTTCAGCTCGTTAGCCGCCACTAAGAGACAAAGTTGAACTCAAAACCATTCTGCTATAAGAGTGGTAGAATCTGTCGCTGCAATTGATCAGGACCTTCTTAGTAGCTTCAAATATTGTCACGATGATTGTTTTGCAGAAAGAGATGACCACACACCAATTTTTTCGTTTTCTTCTTTTTTTCGAAAATAGATGTTCTTGACTTTTTTCCATTTGCTCCTGGATTTTTAATAACTTTACGATTAGGTGTGACAAATAACCTTCCATTCCCCTTTTTATTTCGCCAGCTTATTCGAAGAGTGTTTTAATTTAAGACATAAAAGTAATATAACAATATAACAGATGAAATATAGACAATATTCTGCATCAGGAAGAATTAATTCATTTAAAGTACAGAGTATTTTTAACTGAATATCGGAGTTTTAACGCTTTATAGTATTTATTACATATAACTTACAAGTGAAATTCATACGCCGGATGAAAGAGTAACTGAAACAGTTTTACGTGCAAGCTTACAAATGTTCAATGTGAGCTCCACTCGTCACATCAAGTCGATAGGCGAGTTCATCCAAAACTTTGTTCAGTGTGTCTGAGGTAATTCTTGCAACAGCTGCTTCAATCCTGTGTCTAAGTCTGGAAGGTCAACTGGTAGCGAAGGTTTATACACATAATCCTTAATGAACTCTCACAGATAAAAAAAATCACATGGTGTCAGATTGGGTGAACGTGGAGGCCATGCGAAATAGGCTTTATCATGCGACTCTTTGCGGCCAATCCACTGTTCGGGTGCAGTGATGTTCAACCAATCGCGTACTGAGAGATGCAAGTGAGGCAGAGCACTATCTTGCTGTCAAATGAAGTTATCTGTTTCACCTTCTTCCAATTGAGGAAATAGCCATAGTTGTAGAGCATCAAGATAGGCAGAACCAGTTACAGTTGGTTCACCCAAAAAGGAAGTACCATACACTTTACCGAACAACTGAACTAAATACGAAACGCTCGTTGCACAGATTCTGTCTTTGCAAACTGGGGCACACAAAACGCTTTCTGTTTTCTAGTCGCCATTTTTATACAAGCCCGCTGATCGGCGGGGAAGGCGAAAAAGTTAACATACGTTTCGCTTGCTTGCGCACACATGACATCACATGAAACTGTTTCAGTTGTTCCTTCATTCGATCTGTGAATTATAAATTATGTGTAATAAATACCATAAAAAGCGTTAAAACTCCGATATTCATTTAAAAACACCCTGTACAGTAAATGAATAAGTAGCATAATAAATATCACACTTTATATGAGAAAACATACTGTAAAATTAATATTAGAACATTTTTCTATGATTAAAAAAATTATGATTTAAAATTTTTAATTTTTAACATCAAATGAAGACAGTAGTAGCAAAGGGGATTCTTATAGATATTAATGAAGCGAATTTTAAAAAAAATGTGTAATCGACTACGAAACTGTATAACATTGAGGGAATGAATAACATTGAGGAAAAAAGCATTCAAAATTTAAGAAAACAACAACCTGAAAATTCATTACACTTTTAATTTATTATAAAATAATTAAGTCTTAGACCTGTTTACTTCCTACAGAAATGTGAGCGTTCATTAAAATACCTTTATTTATTAAATATTTCAAGCCCGAGGGTGTTAATTATAGCAAACCAATATTTGCGTGATTAAGTAGGAAAAAAGGTCAATTCTGTTTTGTAAAATTGAAAAATGGCCTAGTGCTACGGATTGATTAAAAAATAATTTAACCTGAAAAGATGTTTTCATGGAGAAGTTTTAAGTTTCTAAGAAGTGTAAAATTAATTAAAATAAATATAAGAAAATTAAAAAAAAGTTTTTTATAATGTGTAAGAAATTCTTATTTTTTTTGTCTAAAAACACTGTAAAAATAAGGTTATAAAACTAAAAAATATACTAAACGTTAATTGAAATGAAGGCTTTAAAATAGAGAAAAAAAATGTCCTATTTTATTTATTACTCAAATTTATTTTAAAATGCATTTCACTTTAATTTACTTTCTGGAAATATTTGAATATGGTTTTTATTTAAAATATTATTTTTTATTTCATTTTCAGAAAAAACATGTTTCCTCGTTGTAGAAAAACACGATTCAAGTCCGCAGGTTAGTTTTGTTTTTGTGAATTGGATTTAAAGGGAAAAAAAAATCTTAAATTTAGTTGGAGTTTAAAATTCTTATATTGTAAGGAGTAAGATGCGAATTTCTTGGTATTGTCTCTACCATACTTTTTCCCCAGTGATTACCGTTGATTTGCTTGAAAGGTTCGTTTTGAGTAGATTATTATGTACCTCTTGTTCTTTCCTAATGGATGGATTATACCAACTCCCTCATTTTGATTATCTGTAGCCATATAAATTTTTCAGAATTTTTCCTTTAAAACTAACATTAAAGACTCATTCTGAAAAATTTGGATAAATTTTTAAAATAAATTCGGACTTATTGTTTTTGAATCGGAAAGATCTTTAAAAAAAGTAAATAATCATTAGTGGCTTTGGCGACAAATTAGTTGCAAAGTCAACCACAGTTAGCAATAAAAACATACACTTCGGAAAAATCCAGAAGGTTCTAGGATTATTATTATGTGTAAAACTTAAGAAGCTTCTAGAAAATGTAGGAAAGCAACATGGGTGTCATATATTTGACTATCACAATGTGTTTCATTCACATTATGTAAAATTAGGATTACGGATTTAAATTGCTGTATAAATACTTATGTTATTTTGTAGATTTATACGCGTGTGCCGTTTCTTGTTACAAGAAAAACAATTACAGTCGGCTCTCGCTAATTCAAACCTTTGATAATACGAACCTCTCTTTGATTCGAAGTATATGCTCCGCCCCTAGGAAAACTCTCAATATTTCGATCTAAAACAATACGTTTTGGTACACTCAATATTTCGAAGTAAAATCTGTGGCTGTCCAGAATACAACACGAGATAATTCGAAGTGATTTAATAAAACTCTCGAAAATTCAAACCCTCACTATCATGTAGAGTCCTGTTGCAAACAGGTTGGAACCTTACATGCTTTGTGTTGAATTGTCTCTGCTTGTCACCCCTGTAACGTAGCCTCTTTGATGACCATCGGAGCTGACTCCGATAACTCTGACAGAAGCTAAAGTGTCACTAAGCAAACTACACAACTTTTCCCTTCAAAACCATTTTGATGCAGACGTTTTTCAAGCTTCATTTATTCTAGAAAAATCTATTGACAAAGTTAGATTGGATGTCGTAAAACCAAAAAAAGATAACAGATTTTTTGGTAAAAAAAATTATGTACAGTATGTATTATTTTAATATTGGTTTTTTTTAATACATAAATGCATTCTTTAATACAGGACTTTTAACTTCTGTATAATATTTATACTATATATATATATATATATATAATATGTACTTTTTAAAAATACTTCAAAATAGTTTTGTACATATGTACAATTGTTGTTGTATTACATAGTTTTGAATTTAAATTTGTTAGAAAAGCTTTTCTCTTCGTGTATTTTGGGAATTTTTTCCTACCCTCTTGATAATTCGAAATTTTTCATTGGTCCCTTCAAATTTGAATTATCGAGAGTCGACTGCAGCAAGAAAGTTCCAGAATAAATTACGGTTTTTATTAAAAAAAACGTATAAATATAATTATACATTATATAAAACACCAATATCAGTGATTTTTATTCTAAAAATGCTACAGGAAATTGTAAGACGTTCCCCTCAAATAGCGATAAAACAAATGAAGTCCTTTTTCAGGAGTTACACTTGTAATATTATATTTGCATTATATTACATTGAATTGGTTCATTTAACAATGTGTGCAAGCATCCGCTATCCTTTTACAATAATATCAGTCACCTGGAAAAAGTTCAAAATACTTTATCGAAATTTAATTCAATCCGCATATTTGTATTTCTATAATATTAACTCCATTGAGAAACAGAGAAAAGGTTTGTTTAAAAGCTCACGAAGAGAAGTTGAGTGTAGTGTTACTATTTTTTTAATAAAACATATTGATAGAGGATTGTGATGAAGTTAAGTCTCAGAGTAAAATTATATAATTTTCAGAGTATTTTTTTCAAAAAATCTATTTAGTGTATCATTATTCATTATAGATTTTAGTTGTTCTACTTCATCCTAAAGTTAAAAAGGTAGTCCATTGAAAGTTTCATAAATAACTTTCCTGAGAGATTAAAAATTTTTTTAAAGAAAAATATAACACAGACATTCCGTATTTATTCAAATCTAAGCCGCACCATTTTCCCCAGTGTTAATATTACTGAAAATCGGGTGTGGCTTAGAATTAAAGGCAGAAATATTTGGTTGGATGAGGGAAATTGAACATGAAACTGATGATTATAACCATTACAGGTTCGTGTATGTAATTTTTATAACGTACATAACATAATCATTTTCCATGGTGATTACACAGAAAAAGTTTTGTGGTTCTAGGTTAATTAGGGGATATATTTTACAACAACAACAACAACAACAAAAACCAATAACGTCCACTAATGTTGTTTCGACACCAAGGCCATTTATCATTATAAATAGCTGTCGTTCAGCAAAAGATAGTTCCCTAAGTAGATACCATTAGTAAAACAAACTTCTGGAAGTAATACCGCATATTTATTTGACTTCGAACTCAGGGCTTTTGGGTTCACAGCGGAAATGAGTCAGAAATACTAAAATAGTTGTGTCTAAGTGTTTCGTTACTTGGCATTTGCTTATCTGCTCACAAAAAACGTCATTCAATTTTCAAACTTTGTGCAGAGCAAATACCCTCAAACGATGACTCGTTTAGAAAAGGACTATACCCTGATGAAATTGCTAATTGGTGGCAAGAGCTTTCTGAGAATGAATCGGATGGTGGTTAGACATAAGCTTGTGTGGAAGTGACTGCAAAGAATCTGAAGAAAGTGCAGATTTAATTGATAATATTCCAATAAATCCTGATAAATATGTCGCTAGAGATGGCACAGAATGTATACCGCATAGTAATAATGTTTCTGGCAGATTTGTGTGTGCGACTCAAAATGTTTTGCGACAAAAAAAGCAGTGGTCCAACAAGCTTAGCGAAACATAATGTTAATTTCAGCTTTTTATGATATAAAGCCAGGGTAAGCATTAAGTCAATCGCGATCGACCGGTGGAGCGCCAAGACATTTTGGTGTGACCACTTTTACTAAGACCTAATAATCATTCCATCATACGAAAGTTCAGAAATATCGTATTTACTCGAATTTAAGCCAATTTTGTGAAAATTGAAGAATAGACCAAAATGGTTTATCGATATCCAATTTCACGAAATTAAAATAAATTTAAAAGGAAAACTAATAAAAAGGGAAGATTTAATTACTTTATCAGTATTATAAACTTTTAAACACACGCATGAAGCTGTAATTGTTCTAAATACCCCATCCAACCAATTTTTTTTCTCTCCGATTCTAAGCCATGCCCGATTTTTAGTAGCCTTAACATTGGGAAAAAAGTGCGGCTTAGATTAGAGTACCTAAATACGATAGTTTAAGATACGGAGGGAAAAAAGTGAATTATAAGAGGAAATTTCGTTGAATAGAAAATGCAATTCGCTATTTGGAGGTTATTTTACGATGAAAATCGGAAAATGTTCTTGGTTCCAGGAAAAAGTTCGCTAAATAGATAAATTCGTAAAATAGAGGTTCGTAAAATTACTGTATTGGATACTTTCTGTTGCTCACTACACCTACGCCTAGCTCGTACCCTAGAAAAGTCTGCCCACCCCTGATATAAAGGGTCACAATATATGATAATTACATGAAATAATTTTAAAAATTCTTAAAATCAAAACCTACTGAACAGCAGTCCTATAATTATTTAGCTATTACTATTATTTTATATCACGGTATAGAAACGACACCGGTGGATGCTTAAGGGTAATAGAAATCCCGGACGCTGTGGTGTTAATTTTTTTTATTTTGTAAATATCGGATACCTATAAGCCCTCTTTACACTATTTTTTTATATTTTCTCAAAAACGTGTCAAAAATTTGAGGTGTGACTCAGAATCGGTGGCGGCTTAGATTCAAATAAATACGGTAAGTCGTTTTGAAAATATGATTGTCGCAACCCGGAGGTTACTGGTGTAAGAGGATTTGTGGGAAAGAAGCAGACATTGTTTTGAAAATAATTACTTTTATTTAGGATTTAACACTTTAGGAGCAATTTACAACTTTTTCTATAACTTTGGGAGCAATCTTAATCTAAACTCTCTTGATCTAACTTATAAGATTATTCAAAATAACTTATTCCGTGAGTCACTTGTAGTTCACTTGGCAACTCCTTCTTAAACTGCAACATCTTGGTACAAATTAACTCCTATATTTTTTACACTGCTCTGAGTGGATGGTAAGTTTGAATACTACTTTCGATACTCACGACTTCCTGATCACAAATCACTTTCCACTATAAACTTTTCATGACTCTACGATTAACCTAATTCACCCAATGCTAGGATTTAAATAGTATATACATTAGCATAAAATCAAATCATATCTATGGAAAGCGGTTTTTAAACTCAAACCATAGTTGTAGAATAGTTTTCCCAAGAGGGTTAGTAGAAGACCCACACATAGAACCCGTCACATGTTTACTGAAAATTTAAAGGCTATGTTTACAGCTATTATTATTTCAATGAAAGAAGCATTTCAGATAGAGAGATAGATAGAAATATAGCGAGATAAATAGATAGAGAGAGACAGAGAGACAGATAGATAGAGATAGAAAGAAAGATAATGATATGGAGAGATAGATAGATTTAAGGAAGATAGATATATAGATATAGAGATAGATATATAGATAGAGAGAGAGAGATAGAGAGATAAATAGAGAGATAGATAGAGAGATATATATAGAGGTAAATAGAGATAGATAGAGAGATAGATAGATAGAGATACATATAGAGATATAAATAGAGAGAGTAGAGAGATAGATAGAGAGATAAATAGAGAGGGAGAGAGATAGAGATATATAGAGAAATAAATAGAGAGATAGAGATAGAGAGATAGAGATAGATAGATATATAGAAAGAGAGTGTGCGGGATAGATAGAGATAAATAGAGAGAGAGATATATAGAAAGAGAGTGTGCGGGATAGATAGAGAAACATAGAGAAATATAGAGATATAGATATATATAGAAAGAGAGTGTGCGGGATAGATAGAGAAACATAGAGAAATATAGAGAGATAGATATATATAGAAAGAGAGTGTGCGGGATAGATAAATAGAGAAACAGAGAGAAATATAGAGAGATATATTTATTAGAAAAAAGTGTTCAAAATTTATTTTCACGCACGTTTAATATTTAATCATCGCTACACATCTAAACTATCCTTTATTTTGAGCAAAACTAGAATTTTTATAATTTATTAACGAAGCAACCTTCTAGACACACCTAGATTTCTTTTCCGAAGTACTTTATATCAAGATGCCATATCCTTCTAGTATACAACTATAATGTTTCTTTGAACTTAAATATCAACAGAAAATGATATAGTTCTTGCACAATTGGATGCTATCGATTTCCAATGTTGTTTTAGACCTTTTCTCAGACAAAGATAAGACTTATACGTGACTACAATAAAATATATCTGCAAGATTTCTATATTTATGTTTATCTTTGTCAATAAATGTCTACTTTTATTCTATGTGAATGACCTTTGATGTCATTGATTGTCACCTATACAGCTGATACATCATTTTCTCTCAAAATACCAATATTGTTTAGTCCGATTTGATGTGATTTTATTGACATCAAATGATTAGTATTATCTCACAAATTATTGCGGATAGTCAGCAAATCACTTTTGTGGAAGTAATAAAGGCTAACTTATGGATACTTATAAGAAGCAAAAGTTATGGATGAGAGTAAAAAGCTATAGATGTCTTGCTAGAGTTCTTTTCAAAAGAAATATTTTGGCTATTAGTTAAACGCTTGAAAAACCGAGCACCAAACGATAGGAAGCGAATTTGAAGTTCTCATATGTTTTTGATCGTTAACATCCACATAAGCGCTTACGATAAATCAACGTAAATCCACGTTCTCAAAGTATGAGTTTCAAAATTGTGTGCTACCTCTCTTCTTATTTGTTACTTTAATCACGAGGTCAAATAAAAAAGAAAGAAAGTCTTGAGTTATTTTATTGGAGAAGTTTTTATATCTAAGCGTATATTTTATTTATTTTATGTATATTTATGAATTTTAACAGCACACATGTACATATATTCATAATAATTTACGTATGAAATGGTATATTAGTACCATCAAGAATATTATGGTTAGCATATACTATTGAGCTGTCTGACGTAAACAAATAATAACATTATGTCTGTTTTAAAATAGTTCAAATTTCTCATTGGCCAAATCAGGTCAAAAAATGATTATCAAATGTTTTTGGTCTCTGTTCTCCTAATACAAAAAAACATGTTAAATGGATGTTGGGACGCAAAACTCGGGTCATTCAAGTTTTCAATCGTTAATAAAATACTTTTTATTCATCCACTCAAGTTCAAATACATTTTTTTAAACTTGTAGTGGATGACACTTGATGTTAATACTGTTTTTTCGAATATTAATTCATTAAATCAATTTAATTAATGAATAAATACTAACAAGCAAAAATAACAGTCCAACACCATATATAAAAGGAAAATCACTCGTTGTGTCCCTGTAACGCGTTGGTCTTCTAATTCAAAGGTCATGGATTCGAATCCCACCTGGATGGCCTAATTTCTGCGAATGGGATTACTATAATATTTTATTGGAATAATCGAATTTAATTAATGAATAAATAGTAACAAACAAAAATAATATTCCGACACCATATACAGAAAGGAAAAAGGAAAATCGCTTTCTATTTTGCCACTTAATATTGGGATTCTGTCATAGTATATATATTTGTACTTTTTGTAATTATCTAATAAAAAGTAACTAAAATAAAAATTTTCTATGTTGACCTAAGTAGGAATTGATTTAAAAAGTTTTTTTTTTATTTTACTTGTTTTACTATACTTACAATATCATATACATACTCCCTTACAAAAGTTGTAAATTGTAATACTTCTTAATCATTTCCTTAACGATATGCCTTAAGTGTTAAAATTCATACGAGTTATACAAGTAATTTGAGATAAGAGTTTCTTAAAATAGTATATTAGAGAGTTAAAAAATTCAAATGATAACTTAAATTTTTAACGATAGTTTTAAGTTCAATTTTTCATTTAAAAATAAAATTTTTAAAATAATTTACTTTTAATTCAATATAAATCTTCCGTTTATAAAATAATCTTTATTTTCTTGCTCATCAATAGTAAAATTACAAGATTGATTCAAATATACTTTAAATTTATGCTATGATGGAATTAAAATACTGTTTATGTAAGGTGCAGTAATATGTTGCAGAAGTCTTCTAATGTAAGTTTAAATAATTGAACTGAAAAAGTTTAAGAAAAAATCAATCTTCAATTAAAGTTTTTGTATCTTCCTTCTCCTTAAAACGTTGATCCATTTCTGGGTAGGTCACCCCATATACAATTTAGGGCCAAAAGCTATTTATCTTGAATGGTAAGGTTAATTTTCTTTCCCTAACTTCATACAAAATGTTATTTATAAAAAAGGCTCAGTGTAAAGATAATTTAGAGTGAATGTTCAGTGTTCTATTAGACAATATTATATTCCTGATTGTTACACAATTTAATGCAGCTCTTATCATAACTATAAACATTAAACTAAAAATTTAGGAAAGAAGTAATTTCTGAAGAAAAACTCTGTCAAAAGTGTCAAAATATGATTAAATATAAATTTTAATTGAATTTAAATTGAATAACAACTTTTATTTATATTTACAATAACAAAAACAGTGCACAAAAGAACGGTGTCGATATAGACAAGATTGGTGGGTAAGAAAGATTATGTACAAGAATAAGAAATAGTTTAAATTTCAGAAAAGTTGGACAATTTATTTCAGGTAACACAGTTACAAGTAACGCTCAATAAATTGTGGCTCACCTCTAGCTATGATGCAACTGCTGCTGCATAGCATAGAGTAAACCTATGAGGTCTCCTGCAGTATTTCTTGCAAATTTACTCCAATTGTGAAGATGGAGTCCTTCTCTGGTAGATGCAGTACCTTCCCATCAAAGAGATCTGGCAATTTATTTAACCAAAGGAAGTGTTACGACAAACTGCTTAGATAGGTCTCATGCTTGTGCCGTTTTTCCAGGATAAGCATTATCTTATTTGAAAACTAGACAGTGTACTGCAAAAGGAATGGTAGCAAACCAGTTTCAGATGTTGGCATACAGCTGTGCTGTAAGTGTGCCTCTAATGGCGACCAAAGGACCCGTATGTCAAAGAAATGGCTCCACAGACCGCTCCTGGTGAGGCCTGTGGCGTGCAACAGTGAAAGTAGAGAACAGCACGCTGCCTGTGCATCTCAAACACGTCTTCGATAGTCGTCAAGGACACAGTTGGAGTAGGATTTAAACACTTCTGCGTCCCAGTCAGCATAGTTCAACACAGTCATGCACTGCAATCTGGTTTGACGGTGTTCAGGCGTGTGGTGGTAGGTGATTAGCCAGTGGTCGGTACGAGCATAAATTTAACTCTATAGTCATTTGCTTGAATTATCAGAAGACACTCGTGCGGATCGCGCTACGAGTGGTTGATAACGATGATCAGGCGCTGTGACAGCTGATCGGACAATCAATATGTCTTTCCGATCTGCTGTGACATCGCAACAAAATCTGCTTGCCACCGTGCTTACTCCTAATGGCCGCCATCGCACAAACCCATATGACGAAACGTTCACCGATTACCAACCTGTCTCTTTCAATCCAATGATGCGACCTCTTTCAAAAACTCTGACGACGCTCCATAACTAAGTTCGAATCCCTAGAAAGAGATTTTTCAGTCTGTTGAAAGGTGTACAATCAATGCAACAAAAATTTTGACCATCAGATTGATAATCGCTTCTTATAGACACCTGCTGAGTGTATAGCTCCGATGCGCTGTTCATTCATTAGACACCAAATTTTAATCATTTGCATATTTGTTACAAATGTACATACAGAATTTCATTTACAATCGGGTCAACTGGCAGGGGCATCGTTTTCAGATGTATAACACTTATACAATTTAATTAAAATTTATATCTCAACACTAAATATGTAATTCGATGTGGTAAAATTATGAAAATTCATAAAAACATAAAGCAAGAAATGAGTTTTAGTAGTTATTTTGATTTTAATCCATATAATTTTTTAAGTGACTACTAGTAGTAACTTTAACAGTGACTACTAACTTAGTATTTTACCAAGTTAAATTTAATTCATTTCAAAGTATTTTGTAATTATATATCAAAATCCAGTTTTTTTATGCATATTTGGTATTTTGTATTTTGAAAGTGGATTTGTGGTAGTTTAGAATTTGAAAGAAGCAAAATATTATAAAAACATCTTCTATTTGTATTTTAACTACACTGTTGCAAAAGAAAATAAAAGTTAAAATGGGATTTTCGCCAGTTTTTTTTCCATTTCATTTATTTTAAAAAGAAAATTACTCAACATTCTGCCGTTTCTCCTTTTGATATAAAGAATAAATGGCTTATAAGAATAATGAAAAGTTTTCGTAACATCCATTAGAACTCGCAGTTTTCTAGAATCAAATTGAAAATCAACACACGGAAAATCGAAACTTCCTTTCTTTTATACTTTCAGATGTCAGTACAATAGTTTAAAATAAACAAGAAGAAAAAATTCAGAGGAGATCAATCTCATTCAATTCATATATCTACGATCAGTTGCATTGATACATTTTATGCAGTAAAGTAACTTTGGAGAAACAAATTGAATATCGGAGAAAAATACTTTTAAATGTTTTTATGTAAGAGAAGTTTTCACTTTCGAAAGATCTGTGTAAGAGCAATTCTATATAATTTTTATTGAAAGTTTTAAAGTATTTAAGAATTGTTTTCTGTTTAATACGGAAAAATTAGTGTATAATCACTAATATATATATATATATATATATATATATATATCTGTCTCTCTCCAAGTCTGCATGGAAAAGTATCAATCATCATCTTTAAATAATTCAAACTTTATTGTAGCATTGTAAACCTTTCCAATATGGAAAAGTTTCCACCCATAGGAGCCTAACTCATTCGAACAAAGAACATTGACACAGCGAGGAATCGTCAGCCCATGATACTCAATTATTCTCTCTGCCTTAACTTCTATACGCTGAGCATAATTGGGAACTTGAATCGCGATGGGATTTTCCATCCCAATCACACCATTTTTAATGTAGCCTGATAGATGTAGCTAGTACTGAGTGCATCCTGATTGGCAGGTGAGAAGAAGGCAAGGGTGGTGGTAAAGAAGGCTGTGGTTGGAAGTTCTGAGTCCAATTTCAAGAGCTGGAGTTCAAGTTCAGGAGCTGGGTAAAAGTTCTGAGTCCAAGCTGTTGTTAAAAGAGGGCTTTGTATTGGATGGTAGTTTGATGTGAGTTGGCTTCGGGTTGGTTGCTCTGAAGTTCAAACCACAAACATCATCTCGGAAAGAGTCCGTTACGGTGCTCCTGGAGTTGTCGTCTGGGAAGGCATTATGCTGAACGGGTGAACTGAGCTGCACGTTTCCAACAGAGGTTCTGAAACCTGAGATCCCTATTGTAAGGAAGGGATCCTTCCCCATGTTTCAAGGTGCTATTGGACCAGTTTTCGTTTTATGAATGACAATGCATGGCAACACCGGACTGCTGATGTTCAGCAACTACTGGAAAGAGAAGGTATCATTCGAATGGATTGGCTAGCATTGTCTCTGATTTAAATTTCATAGAATGTGTGTGGGATGTTTTGGAAAGGCGCCTTGCGGCATGATTAAATCCTTCAGGGAGCACTCAACAGCTGAAACAGAGGCTTATTAAGGATTAGACGCTCATCTCCAGAACAGATGGACAATCTGGTGCTGCGTTTGGAGAGACGGTGCTAAGCAACCATTGTAGAATGGGAAGGGCATATCTTATACTAAGGAACATCTGCTTGTTATTCCTTTTCTTGTATGTGTTACTATACTATAGTTAAATAAAGTCTTTTTTGTTTGATTCCATATTAGATGCATTGTATTCATTTTTGTGCAACTATACATTAGACTATGCATAGTTGCGCAACTATACTTTAATTACAAACTGCTATCTCTCATTTCTAAATTTCATGTCTCTCAGCTGATTTTTCGTGGAATTATGGCAAAAAAAAACCCCTTGTTTCCTAAGTTCTGCACACCAGTGTATTACAAGGTATTGCCAAATTTGACCGAGAAATTCAATGGGGTAATAGTAAGTAGCATGGGGATGACAAATCACCATAGAACATGAAGTCACAAACGATGATTAGTCTGAGTAAATCGCAAAAGTGGGTGTGATGTCGAGTGGAATGAAAAGGGGCAATAAGATGTAGGAAATGCTATTATTAAGGGTAAAACATGTTTACAATACGAACAATGCACCATAGCTCAACGTCAAAAATGCAACAAGGGATTTTGTCACAGAATTTGTTTGAAGTTATGGACGCGTAGGTCATAGCACAGCTGACACCAACGGATGAACGATTGTTGGACCCTTTCAAACAAATCCGGTGAGTTGGTGATGTCAACTGAAGAGACGACAATCCGTGCCGTGAGATCCTTATAGCTATACATGCAACATACACACACACGCAGTTTCAGGTGACTCCAGCAAAAGAAATCGAAAGGGTTTAGGTCCGGGGAGTGTGGAGCCCAAGCAACCAGTTAACTGCTTCAATTCACCTTCCGGGATATGTAGCCTGGACGTGGTTACACCTCACAGTCAAAAAACTTGCCACTGCACCATCGTGCAGCAACCAATCTTTCTGGCTCGCAGTGGCCGGTGCTCACTGCAGCAACTGCGGGTGGAAGTGCTGTTGGAAAATGAAGTATTTTGCGCCATTGAGACACTTGTACAGTATATGTATATCCTCGCATTCGTTTGGCCACTTCTCTCGTCTAGATCATCGTCCTCTCCACGGCTACTATTATCGCGATTTTCACCGACTAAACGTTGATTGCGACCCATGTTCTATGGAGATTTGTCACCTCTATACTGCCTACTATCATCCTATAGAACTCTTCGGTTGAATTTGGCAAAACCCCTGCATATATACACACAATATATATATATATATTGTCATTAAACACCCGTTCATTGCGTATTTTATAATGTTGTATGAATGCATACTGTTTATATGTATGTGTATGAATTATTGGTATCTAAATCTTAGCATTAAACGTGGGATTATTTTGAAATTTTTATATATCTCATATTTTGACTTACAAAAGAGTGGAATTCTGATTAATAATTTCTAAAATTGAAGTAGAATTAATTTTTAGGTATCCGTAACCTCTTTCCCTAAACGGATTTCTGCAGGACCCATTTTTAGTGAATTTCTACTCAACAAACTAAACATAAATGCGAAACTCAACGTCTAAATCAAATCGTTCAAAAACGGAAAATTTTTGATCAATAAAGCCCACAACCCTCTTTGAGAATTGATTTACGAAAGACTGGTTCTGAGTGGATTTCAATTCAATAAAAAAATGAATACCGAATTTCGGGTCTGTAGGTCTAATAATTTAAAATCGGGAACACTAATCTATAACGCCCTTATGCCCATGCAACGCCAATTAAGCCCCCCCCCAATGCTTCTAAGGGATTGATTTTCGCAAAACCATTTCGTAGTGGATCTCTCCTCCATGAAAGGAATCTGCTTACCAAGTTTCTAATCCGTATGCCTGATAGTTTAAAAATGAAAATAATTATATATTACGCCCCTTAAGCCCTCACAACGTCCTTTGGGTAACAATTTTCACCAAAACCTGTTTTGTAGCGCATTTATATTCCACGAAATGAAAATACTTACTAAATTTCGGGTCTTTAGGTCTAATAGTTCAAAAATGGGAATATTTACCTATAACGCCACTTAAGCCCCGCAACGCCCTTTGAAAGTCGATTTTCGTAAACTCCGCTCTTCTGTTTGAAATATTATACACCACTTATGTGATACGTTTGATGAAGCCGAGGCTTCCATCTTTACCGCCATCTTGTTTATGAAGTAGGAAGACGAATAATCTCATTGGCTGGAATTTCGAGCAATTATTTCAGCTTACTAGGAAAATGTTGTTCAAAGCCTTTGCTGTGACAGCTGGGTAGAAATTGCGCAAAAGGGTCACTTTAAAGAAAAATTGCTCCAAATACGTATGATAAGGCCTTTAGCTTTTGCAGACACAACAAGTCCACAAATGTAAAAGCCATTTCTTGGTGGCACCATCCAGTGGACACATTTGGACGCTTGAATTAATTTTTAACCCAAACTCTCGTTGGATGCTAAATATTGCCATGATTTAATTTTACCAAGAGCCAAATTGATACTCAGGGCATCTTTTACATGCCACATATGACATGCCCCTACGATTTTCGCATCCAGAAAATCAATCTACTCTGGCTGGGATCGAACCCGCAAAATTTGTTTTCCGTAGCGTGCACGTTAGCTCCTAGAAACCGGAGCCGACTTGAGTGTTTTATTAAAGTCGCATTATAAAGCAAAACAAGGGCTATTGGCGATGAGCCCCCCCCATAACTTTGAACCATAGTCAACTGACGAAGACGACACCTGAACTGGAACCCTCTCCCTATACTACTGTATAAGGTCAACGGTAAGACTTTGAGCCACGACAGTTTTAACGCGAAACCTCTTAACATTGGGTTTTTAGTATCAATAGGGCTCGAACTCAAGACACGAGGCTATCCCGGAAACTATTTAATATGAGAATCTGTCACTGTGAAGAAACATTGATGGATGCATATATACATTATTTCTATGATAGGACGAGATATAGAAGGAGTTGAGGTGGTAGATTAAAAATATTGCTAAGTGACAGAATGTTAGCAAAACTATAAGTAAAGGTTCTGAAGCTATTGCTAGTTTAACAGTGATATTGACTAAGGAAAATATTCTTGATAAACCTACTTAAAGATAGAAAAGTTTTCTTAAAGCTTCACTGCATAGATGCTTCATTTAAAGATATGTGTCATTATATATATAGTTTATATATTTTCCGTTAGGATTTGATTAGAGAAAATTCTCTCGAATATATGCTTTTTGATTGTTTTAATCAAGAAGAATAAGGTGCTACGCGCCAAGTTGTTGTTTATGTTCGCAAGGGGGGGTGATACCTTTACAACATGGTTACCTTGATATTTTTATCGTGTGGTTATGGGTTGCCATGGGGGAAGACGCACATTATAGTTAATTTTTAACGTTTTCCCTTCATAGTAACAGTATTAAATTCAGACGATTTTAATTCGATTTCTCTAAAAATATAACTATTTTCATTGCAATCTTTTTTCAATCTAGCTGCTTCAGTTTCCTTTTGTATTTTGAGCTCTTTTCAAATATGGATATTTCTAATATCATTGGTGAGTATGAGGATTTTTATTTCAAAGAATATGAGGCCTGTGCTTTTAATTATTGCTGCAAATTGTGCATTTCCATTTTATTTTGCTTTTAATTAATGCATTTTTAAACGTTCCTAGTTTGATGAAATTCATCAAAGGAATTAGCAGTTTTTGGAATGTTGCAGTTCATCAATTATTAATAGATATTCATAATAAATTTTCATATATATTATGTAGTTCTTTTATTTATAACATAATATAATAAAATATATAATTATATATAATTAGAAAATACAATTACTATTATATATAATAATTACTATACTATTTTATTTATTTATAATTATTATATTATTTATTTACAAATAATATTATATTATTTGTTTGTAATTAATGCGAAATAATGTGCTTATAATTATTATGTTATTTATTTATAATAATTATTATTATTAAGTAAAACTTTTTAATATTTTTTTATTTATAACTGTTATTGCTTTTTTATATCAGTATTATTACACGTAATAATAATTATATTATATGAATTTTATTATATATATTAATTACAATAAAATTATATTACATGATTATTTCTATATATAATTATTAATTATATGATTATTATTTATAATTTTATTATTTTATTAATTTATTATTATTTATTATTACATGTAATTATTAATTATATTATTATTCTTACATGTAATTATTATTTACATTATGATTATTATTATTACATGCAATTATTAATTATATTATTATTCTTACATGTTATTATTAATTACATGATTATTATTATATCATTTTTATATGAATTATTGATTGATATTGGTTATTTTCACTCCATTATTATATTAATTATTTGAAATATATTTCAGTATATTTCCAAAACAGTTCTTTACAATTATTTTCCAGACGATTTGTTGCAGCTATGATGCCATCTTGGATTTCATATCACTCGACAACATGCGCCGCTTGGCGCATTGCACTCGCATACCAAATTAGTTTCAAGAATAAAATATATCATAAATATTTATCATGTCTGAGCTCAGTTGGAATTTAAAATTATTTATGTAATTCCAAATCATCACAAAGCTCCTATTTAAAAGTTGAAAATAAATGTTGTCAATTTTTTAAAAAAACTTATAATTTTAAATTTTTGATAAAAAAAAAAAATTGGAAAATAAAAGAGTTAAGTTTTGTTCAAGGGCTATTTTTTTAAAATAAATGTCTTAATAAATACTTAAAAATAAATAATAAAAACTCCATAGATTTTTCGTTTTATTAAAAAAATGATAATTCGTATTAAAGAAAATGCTTTTATTGACTGAACTTTAAGAGGTCGCAGGGGTATTAATTTCGTCTCGGGGGCAGGAGGGGGGGGGGGTGAAAATACTAACAATTTTCAAATAGGTATAATTCTTTGAAATCAAAATTAAATAAATCGAATCTTATGCATTTGTGTACGCGGGGTTTTAAAGAAAACACCACAAAATATAGTTTACATTTTGGATTGAATTAATTCATTTCTTCATTAAAAAATGAATTGATTCAAGCAGAAATGAATACTGTTTTTCTAAGATGCTGATTATTGTTTATTAATGTACCGAAATAAAATTATTAAAATAATAGTATTTTTCAATCTAAACACTCTTTCTGCATTTTGGTCATATTATTACATTAAAAGACAATCTTTAAAAAAAATTTGTCATTTGTATATATATCATAGAAAACAACACTGTTTTAAAGATTTTCATCAACTAAGTAATGTAGAAGAATAAGATGTATAATCTGATATATATATATAATTATCTATAAATTACAAAAATTTGATAAAATAATAAATATATAAATCTATTAAATTACATAAATTTGAACAATGAAATGTGTAGCAAAGGTTTTTATTTTGTAATTTCTTTAACCACATTTCTCGGCTTTTCCCGAGCTCAGCTCGGACAGGCGAATTGTACCATTCTGGCTGATTCCAAGTGCAGCTCGGATACTGTGAAGATTTACACTCGCAATCGGTCTTTCCCGAACTATTTCAAGAGAGTGTTTTTATGTTTTCGAATAATTGAAAAATACCACTGGGTGAAATTTTCTGCGAAAAGAGGACATCTTTCTGCTGAGCACCCCGTTTCACTACATTCCGCCAACAGAGAAGAAAACTAATCCAACACGGCAGTGTATTATTTGCTTCTGAAAAATAGACAGTAATGGAAAGAAGGTAAGGAGTGATTGGATGTTTAGTTATATGCAGTACCCGAGTTTTCGAAGTTATACACGAACAAGTTTTGATTAATAATTTCATAACCATTTATGTAAATGCAAAAGACGTACATAAAATGTATAACTCTAGATAAAAGCTAGGTATCCAAAGATTTATATTTATACACAGTCCAGTCACATTAATGTGACCACTTGTCAAAAGCCAGAATAACGACCTTTCACTGAGCGAACTGCTGCTAGACGTGCAGAAAGAGAGTCCATTAAGTTCCAGAAGGTGTTCACTGGGATGTTGAGCCATGCCAATTCCAGTGCCGTGACTAGCTGTGCTAGAATACGTGAGTGAGGATCCATGGCACGAGATGGTCCCACGGATTCTTGATTGAGTTTAAGTCAGGTAAGTTTGCTGACCCGGTGAGAACAGTAAACTTATCCTAATGCTCTTCGAACCACGCACGTACACTGACAGCTGCATAACACTTTGCATTGTCCTGCTGGTAGATGCCATCATCTTGAGGATAAAAAATGCGCATATAGGGGTGAACATGGTCCGCAAGGATAGATGCGTACTTGTATTGAACCATCATACCTTCCACAATGATGAGTGAACCCAGAGAATGCCAGAAAAATATTCCCCAGACCATAATGCTCCCGCCTCAAGCCTGGACTGTTCCGGCAATGGCTGCAGTGTGTTTGCTTTCAGAGACTTCACACCGTAGACACCAACGTCCATCTGTCTGATGGAGCATAAAGCGTGAGTAAGTAATTTTGGGGTTTATTGGCGCAAGAGCCGATTTCGGCTATACTGCGCCAAACATTTGTTTTAATATCTGTGGTCTAGACGGGAAGAGAAAGAAAGAATGAATTGAATGACAAGAAAGAGGGTCGAAAATAGAGAAGGATCACTAGGGTACCCCGGGTTCGTGAAGCCCGTGTTTACCAAAGACAGTAAACCCCGTGGGAAAAGGAAAATATCACTAGGGCACCTCGGGATTGTGACACCCGTACTCATCTAAAGAAGGTGAGCCCCCTGAGGGGGAGCATAAAGCGTGATTCGTCAGAAAACGTTACCTGTCGCCACTCAGTGGAGGTCGAGTTGCGGTACTGGCGTGCAAATTTCAGCCTTCTTTGCCGATGGACAACAGTCGGCATATGTGCATGAACCAAGTGTCTCCTTCGGAGGCCCAGATGCAACAACCTTCGCTGAACAGTAGTTTGGGAGACACTGTTGGTAGCCCCTTGGTTCCTCTGGGAAATCAGTTGCTCAACGGTAGCACGTCTATTCGCCCGAACACATCTCCGTAGCCGTCGTTCCTATCATATATGGCCCGTGGTGCACCACATTTGCCACGCCACTCACTTTGGACAGTCCCATTTTGCCATGCAAGGTATACTTTTACCACGGCGGCACGCGAATAATTCACAAACATAGTTGTTTCGGAAATACTTCCACCTTCGGAACAAAAGCCAATGATAAATCGCTCCATTCCTGCATTACACCAACGATTGCAATGTTTTCCGAAGCCCTCACACAATTTTTATATACGCTCAACTGCACTGTACTGCCACCTGCCTTCTGTGATCGGTTATTTAACGTCAACGTCGAAAATACCTGGTGGTCACATCAATATGACTAGATTCTGTAGTTGGGGTAAATTGACTCCGAAATTTATGGATTTCAACCATACAGAGAGCCAACTTTACGAGTAAACTATTCACCAAAACAGATTTTTTTTTTTACATTAATTTTTAGGAAATTTTGTATTTGAATGGTGCTACTATTTAAAAATATGCATATGTTTGAAAGAAAATAGACATTAAAAAATTGGCATTTTTTGATTTATAATATAGAAATATATTGAGCCAGGAAGACGCGTGCGTATATCAAGTCTTTCATAATTCACATACACACAAAGTTTGACAAAATGTAATATTTACACATAAAAAATAATTACCTTGATATTATTCTTCCGAATATTCAAATGAAATCGCTTTATTAAAGTATATTTTATAATAGTTTTAAAGAATTCTGTTGATGTAAAATTATGTATCAGTGTTTCTTCATAATGTATTAGTAAAATAATAGGATAACGAGAGATCTGTTTCGTTGTTTCTTAAGACACCTGATCCCGACAAAGTCGGATCAAAGCCCCCTAAATTCATCATGGCAACGAGCTAGATGTACACATGTCTTTAGCCGTACCTTTGAGCACCACACATACAGGTAACATTACGATTTGCCTAGGTTCCACCCAAATTTTGAGAGAGAACACCCTGGACGTGGTGAGGGACCTACCATCTCTCTTCCCCTTCCAACAACGTCACGAGAAGACTTGAAGCTCGACGGCTATTTAGAGTAACCCCATGCCGCAAAGGCACTATACATTTATAAACATCCATGGCTTCTCCAGGATTCGAATCTAGGCCTAACAGCACAGAAGTCACCGTCGCTAACCACTATACCGCATAGGCGACTGGATAAAGATCTGATATAAAAGGGGATCGGTTCGGACGATCGGATAAAGACTGGATAAGGATAGGAGGATCTGAGAGTAATGGAAAAAAATTAGCTTTATTCTAAAAATAAATATAAAATTCCTGTGAAATCTCCTTAATATATTTACTTTAAAAATCATAATACTATGAAAATATATAAATGAAAATGGGACTTTTAGAATAAGATTCAATTTTTCTGTGTAGAGTTTTAAAGATTTACTTCAACGACCACACACCACTGAAAAGATATTTCAAATGATCATTCATTGAAATAAAATATTCATTTCATGTAAATTAGCTGTTATTATTCTTAAATGTGTGAAAGAAGTTTCTTAATTTTTCAATCTCTAATTGCTTGAATTGCTCTTTTGAATTTTTAATATCCAATTTGCTATCTTTCCGCTTTTCAATTTTTGATTCTGAAGCTTTTAGGTAGAAATGAATAACTGCACTTCTTTTTAAGCTATTTTGCTCATTATTTCAATGGTTTTGAAATTATTGAATGCTATAATGAAATATGGAGTAAGAATTTCTAAATGGAATTATGAAATCATGAATTTTTTTTTAAATATATTTTTACAAGAAATTGTTAATGCATTATTAATGTTATAAAGACATCTTTTTTAGAATATATTTTCTCGTATAGAAATCAAGATATCAAAAAGGTTTCATTACACGACTTAATTTCTTGCTATCTGTCATTTACACTTAGAAATTTTTATAATCATAAAAATATTTAAAATGAATTCATTTTTATTTGAAATGTTTCTTCAGCTGTATATACATATGAATATGTATGTTTTATTCTAGTTTGTTTTTTAAATTTTATTTAATATAACTTAACATATAGTATATAGCTATATAACATAACTTATTTATTCACTTAAGAACAGGGGCTGAAAATATAAACAATTTTCAAATTGACACAATTCTTTGAAATTGAAATTAAATAATTCGAATATTTTATACATTATTTACAAAGTAATAAGGCTTCAAAACAAGTGTAAAATGTTTAAATTATAATCTTAATTCAAAAAAATATAAGCATATGAAAATAGGAAACATTTCCGTATGAATTATTAATTAAGTTTTACGTTGCGCGTCATATTTCCTAGAATAAGAGCTTTATTTACTACCAATAAGTTCTTTTTCAAAGTTAAATGCATCTTTATTTATGTTTATCTTTTTTATGTTTTATTTGTATCTATTTTTATGTAAATAGAATAATAAATTATATTTTTTTAAAAGTACAAAAATTACGTTTAAGAAAACTTTTTATTTCAATATTTTTTGAATATTTTGAAACACAAAAGATATATAATTCTAAAATTAGGTAAGGTTTAAAGAGAGTATGGTATATTTTATCAATCTATAAAGCTTTATACATCAAAGACTACTATTTTAGAAAATAGCATGCGCAAAGTAAAATTTACTTAATATTTATTGCAAAAATGTTTCTTAATTTCCTATGCTTATAATTTTTTAAATTATGATTATATTTTAAAAATTTTGTACCTTTTTGAAACCTTATCCCTTAATAAATATTTTAATTGTGTAAAAATAAAAATAAATGTTAATAAAAAAGGAATTAAAAAAATAAAAGTAAAACGATTAACATAAATATCAACTATTCATTAAATGTGCCTAAATTTTAAGATTACAGTACCATAAGTGGATATTCGAATTATAAATAATTTAACTTATTGTAAAAACTACTTTTTTGCAACGTATTCTAAAATGTTTTTTCTGGTAATTACTATACTACGGGAAGAATTCTTAAAGATCAATTAAAACTTTCAGTCTAAAAATTTTTTAAAAATTAATTTAAAATGTAAAAAAAAATAGGAAATTTTTCTGAAATAAGGGGGGCAGTTTGTTTTCTTTTCTACAACATGGTGATTCAAAGCATAGAGCGGATGAAAAAAAAAGTTTATATGAACAGAAATACGGATGAATTAAGACACATTTTATTGTTTACACAGAATGAACATTAAGTCGATCGCGATCGGCCGGTGGATTTCCAAGGCACTTTGGGTTGACCGCTTTTACAAGATTATGGTGCATTTGAAAGGAAACATATTTATATAGAACACCGACGCCAATAAGATAGGAGGATCGGATTTTCACAAGCGATGCGACTGTATTTATTTAAGCAAAAGATTCGATAAATGTGTAGACAACACATGTACCTTTATTGAAAGCACACGATGACATTTAACACGTTGACTGCCGCTATAGGGAAAAGGATATTCATTGCAATGCAAGTTGAAAAAGGAATTTTTACCTACACTCCGACTGTAAGGGGAGAATAAATGTTGATGATCAGCGCTTTTCGCGATAGTATGGTATTGACTGTTGTGACACCATTCCTCACTGGATGCTTACTAGTGGTTGGAATGTCGTTTTGATGTTATGCATTGCGATACTACGCGGGATTCGGTAGCGAACAAATGAACACACATATATATGTCGGTTTTAGATTAATCGATTCTGCTCGCTGCATTGAATACGCCCACGCTCCCCGGTCTGGCAGTCGTTCTTAGTTGTTCAAGCATTCAACTCGACAGTTTTGTGTTACTTCTGTTTTTGAAGTAAAAATAATAAGCTGTCGTATTTTAAAAAAGAGAAACCGCTTTGAAAACAAATGTTAAGAAAAGAAAGCATACAATTTTTAATACAAAATAACCAGACCTACGTCATTAGGAGGACCACAACATCTTAAAAACTTTCGAAGTAGCCCGGCCACTGGAAAAGTTGGTCCACCCGAGTTTTAACTAATATATGTATAAAGAGTAAAAATTAAAACCATTTAACACGAAACCAAATAAATTGTATTTAAAGGTGCAAGTAATAAGATAATTCCATGAAGCTTTGCTTACGAAAAACTGCGAATGTTGGTTTTAGTGAATAAATACCACCAGAGTCCTTTGAGAATTTATTTTCTATTCAACAGAGAATTCTGCGAAATATGTTGTTTGAAATATTTTTTTAATATTAACAAACTTTGATAATATGTATTTATTTTAAAACGGAAGTGTATGTTTTGTGTGTGAATCAATATTTTCTCCAAAAATTAAAGTTGTGAGAGAGAATTCTGATACTTTATAACTAAAAGTAGATATTCGTTCTCATTCGCACAAACTTTTCACTTGCAGGTTCAGTTTAAAATAATCCCTAATAGATTTTAGGATACAAGTTAGAGCAATATTTAATTTTTTTTATTGACACTGTTTTTAGAACGATCTCTTATATACTCGACCACGATTTTCAATATTTGCAGTAAATATTATCTTTATCTGAACGGCAAAAGTGTCTGTTTCCTTTCGTTAAATATAATCATTAATTTCAAAGGATCTCTATTTGAAAATAAATGAAGTGTCAACACCTGAATGTGAATTCCTTTTACAATATTAAATAACTTCAAAGTAAAGGAGAGAGAGAGAGAGAGAGAGAGATTTCCTCCTCTTTTGAACATGCTAACATCATATGGCGTTTAGGGCGTGGTAGTGATAATACTGTTTGCTTGTGATGAAGTTTATCAATGTCGAAAAAATAAGTCCAAGGTATTTATAACTTTCATTGATGCTAATAGAAAATTATATAATGTTTTGTAGACCTAATTTTTTCTTGAAATTGCTTGTAATTTTTATTTTTATTTCCTAGGAACTGGTTTGATTTAAAGTGAAACTAAAATTGATTTATGGATTTATGCTCTATCTAATTTTATATATTTATAGTTCAGCAATAGAATTTGTTAAAATAAAACTTAAGTTCCCATTGTTGAAATGAAGTAATTTTTAAGTTCGTTGTATACACTTAAAAAAATGTTATGTAGAAAGTTCTTTTCTTGAAAATATTTCTCAAATGATTTATTTCCTTTATTTAATCGTTACATTCAAAAGTTATTTTCTGGTAAATTTTATTATTGTTAAAATAAAATTATAAACTTATTGAATCATGAGTTCCAATTATGTGTGTTACATGTGACTAAATTTCTTATTATAATTTTACCTTAATGCTTTCAATACTTTTACGTCTGTGATTTATTGCTCCCCTGTGTAATCTGCATGAATTGTTTGTGTTATGTTACGTTTTTTTTAAATTAATTATTTTAACCTAACAATAATCTTAAAACAATCATTTTCCAATTTTTGAGCATAGTGAAGACAATCTATACGAAAATAAATTGATCAACCTTAAAAACTGCAAAACGATGTATGGCTCATTAAATTGCGATTTCCTAAAATTTTTAAAATTATGCAGGGGGATTTTCTACTAGACCTAAACAAACTGGGTACATGGACAACTCGGAATCACATACAAATGAAGGGTCACCAATGCCAAAGTTGCGAACTATGGTGCAAAGAAGCAGAGAAAAGAACAGAAACAGCAACACATTAATGTGGCAGAAAACATTTTATCTAAAGGTTATAGTACAAAAGGTGTCCGAAGTTACGACCAGAAGTCGTCTGGCCGGCCTGACAATAGTGAAATATGGAATTAATTACTTTCTGAAAGATTCCTGGCATATCACGCATCCTCTCGGAAGCTACAGATATTTGAGAGATGAGGTTTTCAACTGAAGGAATGGGAGTCTCGGGTACCAAACTTTTCATGAGATTCCAGAAGAAGAATTCCATGCATGATAGGTCTAATTATCTGGCAGGCCATGGAACTTGGCACCATGACCTAACCACTGCTGTCCAGAGGTTACGTTGAGGTGTCTGTGGACGTGAATGCGGAGGAGCCCCGTAATGCTGGTACCGCATGGAGCAGCGCAACGACTGAGGAACATGTGTTGTTTGAAGAAGTTCCGGTAGGACTTGTTGCCATACCGTCCAAAGGACTGGGCAGGAGGTACGGTCCAATGCGGTGGTCTCCTAGAATCTCGATCCAAACACTGGCTGAGAAACGCTGTTGAGGGTTGCGCACGTGGTTGCGTACGATGAGGGTTTTCCAAAGCGCACACATGGGCATTATGCTGATTGAAAGCTTCCTCATGTGTGAAATATGCTTCATCCGTGAACAATACAGACGCAGGAAATACGCTATCTATAGAACTCTGTTACAAGGACCACGTAGCAAACGTCCCTCGGAGTGGATAATATCCAGGCTGTAATAACTGGACGCGATGAATATGGTATGCATTCATTTGGTCTGCTACGAGAATACACCCGATAATGGATTGAGATAAACCTCTAGTTGGGCTATCGCTCTATTATTCGTACTCGGGTTGTCTTCTACTTGATATAAGACCACATTCTCATTACCAGGTGACCTCGTCTTTCGCTGTCGATTCATCGTAGCTTTGCTTAAACCTTTCGCGACGAGTTTTTTTCTTACAACAGAATAATTTTGGTAGACTGGGACATATGTGTCCCAGTAGTCTTTAGTGAGTAATTTTGTAAAAAACCAATGATTTTCTAGTCACATAAAAATTTAATTATAAATGGTGTGGTTTGAAACAATCAATGCACAATGGGACATTACACATCGTACACACTATTTTAGTGTGCGATTCCTTCTTTTGTTGTGCACATTTACAGTACCGTCGTCGTGTTTTTGTTGTTGCTGGAAGATGGTCACCATCATTGAATAAGCTGCGTGATGTTTTGGATGGGCGTCTAGTTCCTCTACGTCTACGGCGTTGATACTGTGCGTTGAGCTTTTTAGACGCCATCAAGGCTTCTACAAAAGGTATATTGAAATCAAGAAGTTGAGTTTTTCGATGTTTGAGTTCGCAGTACGCAATCCATAATTTGACCATTTCGCTCATTAATAGGCGAAAAAATACTTTTTCCATCACTTGCAAGACTTTCGATTTAATTCAAAGACATTTGCCATTTCGTCTGCAAGGTCTACTTCTCCTATGATTTTGTTGTAGAATTCGATTGCCACACAGGACACTCAAATTCTTCTTTGCTTCAATCTTTCATGGTGCGATTTACTTTTGCGTATTTAGCTTCGCGGCAATTACTTAGCATCAGGATCACATAGGACTGTTGGGACCCACTATCCAAGACGAGAGGGACACATATATCCCGATAATAAAAACGGAAGTTAAACTTTGCCACTTACCAGTTTATTAGAGGCAATCCACTTCGTGAGTAACTTATCTGGCCCTAGATTTACAGACCAATCAAAATTTAATAAAAAATAGGTGGTATTTTCCCAAACTAAACTACTTACGTTCGTACAGGATAGAATAAGCTGCTACAACACTTCAAAAACGTGAAAATCGCATTATGTATGGTAGTGCCATCTATGTTCTGTGAATGAAAATACTTTCAAAAATATCGGTGGGAAAGTCTCCAATTAGACAGAGAAGCGTTTCTGTCCCAAAAGAAATTTTTGAAATTTGCTTGGGACGTATTTGTCCCTTTAGGCGCGAAAGGGTTAAAGAACCAGTTTCACGTAACCACTTGCGAAGGTCGTGTGATATGGAATACACCTGTTTGGCTAATCTTCCTGGCACGACCACCGAGTGGCGTGCCCGTTACAATCCACAACTCCATACACGATTGACCAGTTCCTAGTTTGAATATAAGTTCATCCTACTATCGCTGGAAACTCATCGCAAATGACCACTTCCAGCAAGATTGCTGTTCAGAAAACCTTCCGTCCAGTGCCATCTACTGCAAGATTTCCGGGAAGAATCTTCCAGAGCACGTAAGAAATTCCATGCAGTGCCACTGTCAAACCTGCCAGACGACTTTTGGGGGTTATTTTGAACAGCTGTTGTAGTACAACCTTTCAATAAAACTTTTTCTATCCCATTAATATATTACTATTTCTGTTCTTTTTCTCTGCTTCTTTGCACCATAACTTGCAACTATGGCATTTTGGACCCGGCATTCCTATGCGTTTCCGAGTCGTCTCAATACCCTTTACATACCCTACAAAAGTGTCAGTCTGGTAGCGAGTCAGCCTCTATCTTAAGTTATTTTTCACAACAATGCTTGTTCGGAGTTGTTTGGTTCGGATCTATGATACCTCAACCTAAATGATATTTCTTTGCATGTTATAATTAACTATTTTATAGTAATATTTCGTAGCATATATTTTATAATACAAAACTCATTGCTTAGGATTTTGCTTTGATTTTAACTATAATGAAAAAGTTGTTCTTTTGATATTTGAATTACCACAATAACTTTTAAAAATATATCATTCGAAAAATTTTATTTTGTTTAAATATTTGCTACACCTATGCATTTATTATTTAAAAAATTTATCTGATCAGAATGAAAAACTATTCAAGAGAATAAAGTTTAGCAGCCGAAAAAATATTTTTGTTTCATTTATTAAATGTACTAGTTATACAAAATATAATTCAAATAATTTATTTCGTTATAAAATTTTCACTATCGAAAAGGATGTCATACTTAATTTATAAGAAAAATATTTCATAGAAATTATTAAAAATGGACAATTGTACTGTAACATAACAGTTTGTTTCGAATACTCGTAAGAGGCATAACCTTTGGTACGTTTTATTTTGATGTATATTAAAATAATCAGAATCTTTCTTTTTGTATAAATAGTTGAAAGTGACTTTCACACACTCACTCTAAAACTTATTCAATCATTCACTATCTCATTATGAAATCTCCGGAATTCTTAAGCCTACAGACTTGAAATTTAGCAGGCATGTTTCTTTTGCTGAACAGAGATTCGCTAAGATGGGGTTTTGAGAAAACTAAGACCTAAGGGAAGTTACACGGGTGTTATATATAAAAATTCCCGTTTTTGAAGTATTGGACATACAGACTTGAACGTTGGCAGACATGTTTTTTTTTCATTACATATAAATCCTTTCCAAAAACAGAAAATTTAATAAAATTTTTAAAAAATTCCTTTTTAACCCTTTATCTACCGCATTATGATTTACTGCAATTTTTTTCATGTAATATTTTTTTTCCACTTCATTAAAAATTAAGGGATACACATAAACACAATACTCAAACTTTGGAAAAATCCCTTAGAACTAATTAATTAATTAAAGATATTCAACTGTAAAATTAATTATATACACTGTTCATTTAAAATAAATAGTCACAGCTCTTTTTCTCTATTGTCTTCATTAACATACACACACACAAATAAGACACTTACCTTTTGACATTAACTACTTTTTCGGAATACAAACGATAATCTTCGCAATCCGATCAAAATGTCAGCTGAAAACTCAATTTCAGCTATAAAACTATTTGCCTTTCCCACTAAAATACTCATCATAGAACCCGTGCTGCCATATATCTTGGAATATTCCTGCTAATTATCCTGCTAAGTATCGTCAGAGTACTCGTAAAAATGGTTATTCTGTGCAATTTTAAAGTGAGTGGTACTTATAAGTACCGTCAGTAGAGGGTTAAACTATTACACCTTCATACAAGAAATCTTTCAGCCATGTTTCTTTTGTTGTGCAGAGAGCCACTAAGAACGGGTTTTAAGGAAATTATCTCCGAAAGAAGCGTACAAGATAATATTTAGTTATGTGTTAGATAAAATTCACTTATATACTAAAAGACTAACATCATAAATGCCAGGGGGTATTCGGTTTAATTTATGTATTTTACATAGAATATATTTTTTTGCTAAATCTTTCTTTCCTAGTTTAATTAACCATTTATTTAAAATTATTCAAAATATTAATTAATTTTTTACTTTAATAAGACTTTTTTTTATCCTTTCATCACGACCTGTTATGTTTTTTCAATTCACCTACGCAATTTTGAATGAGTATACCGCATTATATAAATATACTTGCAAGTATATTTATATAATGCGTTTTGAAACTTGCAATTGATTTACATCTGTCAAATAAATAGATGGAATCAATATTGGTTAATGCACAAAACATATTTTTCTATTTTATAGAATTTAAGCAGTAAAATTTCTCTCTCTCTCTGTGACAGCTTGGCTCTAAAACATACCAAAATAATATAAAAGACCTTTTAAAAAAACTTCTCTTACCAGATTTACAAAAAAAGTAGAAAAAAAAATTCTTTCGGCTTTACTATTGTTAAATTTTTCTTTTTGAATCGATTTGACCAAACCTAGTTGAGTCGACGTTCTTAGAATTTCGAATTCGTAGAATTAAATTCAGTAATCATTCAAGCAATATTACTTCTTTTGGAAATATTTAGGTATTTAAAAAGAACAAACAATAGTCCAAGAACTTCATACTATCTTGTCATTTTTAACTTTGGATACGGAGTAGAAATAATTTACAGTTTCAGTCTTAAAAGAACACAACTCTTTTTATTTAAATTCATGACTGTTTTTAGAATGTTTGAAAAATGTGATTTTCTTTGTAAAATTTTTTTATGAACGAAATATACGCTTCACCTTACTTATTAAAAGCTGAGGTAAGATTTTCAGAAATTATATAATATTATATAAATCAGAATATTATTATATAATTAGTTTAATATGCTAAACATTCGGTTTCAAATAATATTTCAGAAAAATAAAGATTTCTATTGACATTACAGATTCTTAACATATGCAGAAAAATCTCTTATGCTTTACTGAGCAAGAATATTCACAAAGAAAAAAAATACAAAATGCTTCAAGACTCACATTATTTGCTCAAACAAACTGCTGATTTTCGAAATCTTTCAAAGAAATTCAGATGAAAATAACTTGTAAGAATAGAATATTTTAATAAAAAAAAAGGAAAAAAAGGCCTAGATGTAACTCTCAAAAATATTTCAACCATTGATAGATTCTAAGGATCTTGTTTATCTCAATCCCTTTTCAAAACCTAAAAACAAATTACGTTAAGAAATAGAACAAATTAATATAATATTTTTCTGGGGAGGAGGGAGAACTAAGATGCTAGTTAGGTAATCATTTCTTTATAAATGAAATAACTACGCAGAAGCCATTAAGCCTTTTTCAAAGCTAAAGATAGCTTTGTTGTCTATTTATACGAGATATTTGGCATTTTACTCTCCTTTCAAATTTGTGTGGGAATAAAATTATTTGTAAACATAACTTTTCAAAATATGTATTCCAAAATGTGCTGCATTTAAAACGAGATTCTGATTATATATTATGTGCTCATATTATAAGAATAAAAAAAAAATAAAAAATTGCTAGAGAGTATACTTTCATTTTTGTTTATATATATATGCATTGAGATTCAATTTCACAAAAAATTTTAATAAGAAGGAATCAATCTAGAAGAATGACTATCTATTTCTCGCTAGTAAACATTTGAGTTAAAACGATCGAACTAATTGTTAAAATGATCGCAAAAGTCTTTTATCTACCTTTTGTACTGAAAAATAAACAATTACCTTTTCAATTTAACAACTATCATTAAAACATTTGGGATAGCTTTCATTATGGATTATTAATATTTATTTTTATTTTGAGAAAGCAAACAAATATATTTCTATTAGCTTGCTCTCACGTATATTATCTCAATAATATACTCTGAAAAGCAGATTAAAGCAGTCTAGATCAATCTGACATCCAGCAAACATAGCACTGTGCGTGGCAATATATGCAAAAAGCAAACGACGTAACCAGTTATTTGATATTAGGTGTAATGCAAAGGTCAATTATATCCTATACAATTTGTGACGGATCTATATGGTCTTCCACTAACCTTCTCTATTTTCTTTAAAATAATTTATTTATTTCAAGAGTTCCGAAGAGATTGTCGTGTGAAGATGTAAAATTTTTAATTTTATTAGTACTTAAGTGCATGATCAGGGTTTTTTCCTTATGGCAAGGTTTTCCCCTGATCTTCACCCGAATGGGATGCACTGTAGGGACGTTATGTGAAAGATAAATAAAATGGAGTGGAATGCCCTTTTGAGTAGTCATTTCTGTCTGTTAGTTTAATTGAAAATTGTTGAGTTGGAGAGTGCAAACTTTTTTGCAGGTTTAAAGTTGTTCAGGCGTTAGGTTTTTAATGTGATTTCTATCAGGTCGTTTAGACCCTCAATAGATCACGCTTTTTTCTCGGAGGGGGTTGGGACGGATCTATATGGTCTTCCATTAACCTTCTCTATTTTCTTTACAATAATTTATTTATTTCAACCAATCTCCACCGGGAACCAAGCGTGATTTATGCAAATACGATATATTATATAAGTTCGGGTTTCGCGAGTTAAATGAGTTAAGTAAAGGGAAGAGATAGAAGAGTGAAGTTAAGTGAAGTACAGATCGGTAGGTCAGCACGCAGTTGTTGACATTCTTAGATAGCAGTTACGTGAGGAGCTACGCGTGGAGAAGTTGATTGAAGCTTGTAAAAATCCGTGTTACAGAGTGTGCATCCTTCAGCCATTCTCCTAACCAGTTAGCAAAGCAGAAATCATCACGAAGTAGCAGCCGATGAAAAAGATAAGGTCAGTGATTTAAATTAAGATTTTGCAAATATTCGTACGTGGCGTAGATGTAATTGTGCGTGTTAAAGCTTTCATAGATTCAGTTGTTATTCCGCTATTCCGCTAGTAGTAATTCCCCTTTTCGTACTCCACTTTATTTTGTTTCTCTTAAATTTGAATTATGTGTTTCTACCCTTCTGTGTTAATAAGAATCAATAAATCTATTGATTTGTAATTATGTCTTTTGATCCTTTAAGTCCGCCTACACATCCAGAAATATTTACTGATAGACGGGGAGATGGTAGTGTAAGGGGTGGCTTTGAACCATGACACTGGCACCCAACGCAACAACCGGATTTAAGCTCGAGTGCTGGTTTTAGGGTTCTGCCAGAATTATATTTTTCAGGCCGAGAGAATGTATCGGAGTTCCTAGATAATATTGATGATAATATAGCTTATTATGAGATACCGGCGAATTTGGCGTGCGCGTATTTAAAGGGACATTTATTTGGGAGAGCGTTAGACTGGTTTGAGGTGGTAGGCTTTGCGTGTGTAAGCGAAGAAGCGACTGCCTTCGCGTCGCTCAAAAAGAAGTTGACAGATAGTTTTTCAGTTGTGAGGAATAAGTCGGAGTTAGAGGCTCAGTTTTTTTTTATCCAAACAGCAGAAAGGATAGACCCCGTCGGATTTTGTGTATAAGTTGTTAAAGACTCATAAGACTTTAGGGTTGAATTATGATGATGCAAAATTGGTCGATCACATTGTAATGTGACTCGAACCCCACATTATGGACTATTTAGAGGTTCGAAACCCCACGACGAAGGTACAGTTGTTAGAGTTTGTCGATCGGTATGAGGAACGTCATAGCTGCAGAGCAACCCAGGGTTCGAGTACTAATTTTGCTAGACGAGGTTAGGATATGAGTAAGAATCCTGCGGAAAGACGGAATAATGGAAATTGAAGAGATGCAGGGGTCGGAAATAAACAAAATGACCAGAGAGGAGTAAGCAGAGGAACAAACACTTTTTCTCGTCGTGATTATCGAAATTAGGGATTCGAGGGAAGAAACCGCAACAACCAACCAAATCATAGACCAGACCAATATCAGAACCGTAGGAAGGTGGTTAGTAAGGGTCCTACTGATGATTCAGCAGGCGGAATTGGAGACGTGGTGATTGCACCAGCGAAAAGCAGGGAAATTTAAATTTAAACTTCTAAGCGATCGTGTTGCAGGAGGTAAGCGGTCACTAGTTGAGTCAAATCCTCCTAATCGGATTAAACGTAATTCATTACGGTTATCACCAGTTGATCTTCCGTATGTGCCGAATCTATTACATGACACGCTTTTAAAAGCTCTCTGGGATACAGGTGCGGAGAAGTCATTTATTTCAGAGGAGACGTATCGATCATATTTTTCTTTTCGTCCTATTAAGAAATCGTCAGCGGAAGTAGTTAGGGCACAAGGGTCACAGTGCACAAATTTGAGCACCGTTGAATTACGGATTAAGATAAGGGAAATTTCTAAGTTGCGGAATTTTTATGTGATTGCTGAGATGCAATATCCATGCATCTTGGGTATTGATTTTATGTCGCATGCAAAAATAAGTTTGGATTTTTTTACGAAATCGTTTATTATTCCGGACTCGCAGATTGAGAAAGTGGCAATTTCGGACGAACCGGTTCAGATAGATTTATCGAAGACGAAGTTGAGTAAAGGGCAAGAACAGAAGTTGCATGTTTTGTTTAATGAATTTCGGGACTTGTTTTCGGCTAAGCCAGGTCTGACGCATGTGTTTTATCATGAAATTGATACTGGTGATCACCCTCCTGTTTCTTCGAGACCTTATCGCTATGACAGGGTCAAACAGGGTATCATTGATTGTCAAGTTAAGAAAATGCTGGATGAGGGAACTATAATTCCAACAACATCGCCTTACGCATCTCCTGTAGTTTTATATCAGAAGAATAACGGGTTGCCATTGGACGACCCAGAAGCTTATAGGTTCGCAATAGATTATAGGAAATTGAATGCTATAACGAGGTATCCACGATATCCGCTATCGCTAATTGATGATCTGATAACTAATATTCCCCACACCGAAATTATGTCATCACTTGTTTTACGGAATGGGTATTTTCAAATGGTGGTAGACCCCAAAGATATTAGTAAGACGGCATTTGTTACAAAAAATGTTACTTTTGCATTTACTCGCATGCCATTTGGCCTCTCGGGGATGGCTCCAAATTTTCAGAGGGCTATCGAAATCATCCTTAAACTAGTTCTTGGGCGTTTTGCCTTCAGTTATATGGATGATGTAATAATTTCATCTCCATCTTTTGAGCGCCATGTAGAGCATTTAAGGGAAGTGTTCAGATTGTTGCAAGAGGCTGGTTTAACGTTAAATCATGAGAAATGTCATTTCACGAGGGAACAGTTATGTTATTTGGGTCTAGCGATTAGTTGAGAGGGAGTTAGAACAGCCGAGGAGAAAGTAAAAGCAATTCTTGAAATAAAATCCCCGAAAAATGCGAAACAGGTAGCAAAATTTTTAGGAATGACGGGGTGGTATCAAAAGTTTATTAAGGACTACGCAGACCTGTGTGAACCCTGGATGGTTTGAAAAGGAAAAATTCTAAGTTTGGTTGGTCGGAATCAATGCAGGAAGCCTTTGACCGTATTAAAAAAGCAGTGACGGAAGCTCCCGTGTTACAGTTAGCAGATTTTACCAAAGCTTTTGAACTTTATACGGATGCTAGTTCAGTGGATGTAGGGGCAGTGTTGACGCAGAATAATCATGGACATGTATTTGTTTCGGGTTATTGTTTATACGAGTTTTTGACAACGTATGTTTTGTAGTGTCTAATTTGAGGATCATAGATGAGGCCTACATTTGTATAAGGCCCAGGGGTTACTTTTGCGTCAGGGCTCAGGGCCTCAAGATGTCTTAAGACGTCTCTGGATGCTTGACGCTCTTATGCAACTCCATCAAATTTTGTGTGGTGTAGGATATTGATAAGAAGTAATGGGTTCATATGGCTTCCAAACGTTTTTGGTTCGTTGCTTCCTAACACTTCCAATACCAAGTCGAAATGATGCTATCATGTTAAGGCTTGTTGCATGATACTAGACATGCTTTTAATTCAATTGATCTTTAGTTTCTCAGATATGCGTAGTACTTACTTGAGAGCAGTACTGCCATCTGGGTATTTACATGGTGCTATCCCATGACTTTTGGCACTCCATTAAAACTATGATAATCAATCTAAAGAGAAAAGCAAATTCTCACATTTTCTTGTTAAGGCACTGAGAAAATCATAAAAGTAAAAGAGAAGATTGAATTAGTTCCTTTCTTTCAGAATATATATATTCCTGTGTTCTTTGTTTTAATATGCATATATTCGTAGAGTTTAAATTATGACGTATATATATATATATACTGAGTTTTTTTATTAATAACAATTACTAGTGTAATGGTATAATAGACAAATCGATAGTGGGTAATTTAGATAAAAATAGTAAAGGATTATATAACGTTAAATATATTTGTGTGTGTAATTCAGATCCATAGGCTTACTACACTTTTAATCATCGAATACTCAATAAAATCTATACCTTTTGAAAGTTATTAGTAAGAATGTTTTATTTTTTGAGTCTTAATTTCTTCGAGTTAAGTTATCCAAGTTGTTAAGTTTACTGTATTTTATGGTTTATTTCATTTTCATGAACCAATTTTAACAAGCCATAACAAGATATGAAAGAAGAACACGAGAGAATATATCGTAGAATGTTTTTAGAACGAAATGAAACAGGCTGTGCGTCTTATTAAAGAGTCAGTCGGAGGGAAATTGAAACAGAGGAATAGGCTAATAAAAACGAAATGAGACACGAAAAATGAGACCGAGTTCCTAGCAATGGCGGAAAGAAAAAGCACATTACTTGGTGAAATAGTGGAAATGTGGAAAAAGATGCGAGAATGAGAACGTCACAAAAAGACTGGATAAAACAAATTAATATTTTTATTTTTTATTCTTTTGCTAGTTGGAACAAAGTTTATTTTATTTTTTGATAGAATTATGATCTAAGAGAAAGTTAATTTAGTTATCTCCGTCTTTATTGGGTCTATAAAATTGCTAGCGTTTAATCTTTAGAAACAAATGTTTTTATTACGAGATCATTTAATGATGATTATTGTACTGTAAGCAGAAAGCAATTGCCAGTGCAATTTATAGATATAATTTTGGTATTTTAATTTTAAGTAAAGAATTTCAAATCTTTTTATCATTGTAATAACGGGGATAATTTAAATAAACTATATTTTTCTACAAAAAAGGAATTTTTAAATACCATTACTTAGTCTTGAATTCGCATTATATCTATAGATATCCAAGCATTTTGGAATAGAAATAGACTATATAAATTATGGCCAAGGGGTATACTTAGTTAAAATATCTAAAAAGAATTATAGAG
The DNA here is from genome assembly GCA_019973975.1 of Trichonephila clavata. NCBI lineage: Eukaryota > Metazoa > Arthropoda > Arachnida > Araneae > Nephilidae > Trichonephila > Trichonephila clavata. Next base: position 25,787 of record BMAO01025555.1, on the reverse strand, counting down.
GCATCAAAAACTGAAAAAATTAACTTTAAAATAGCATTTTAATTTTATTTTACTTAGAGTATTTGTCGATGTCTAATAAATTTTTCTTTAGATATGTCTTTAAGAACCGTTGTTCACATATCTAATTAACACAAACTCTCAGATATTGACTGGAATTGTCACTATTGTGAAGTTTTTACTCAAGGACACATGTCAAACATATGCACTCATGTCCATAAATTAAGGCTAATGAAGTTCAGGCAAAGAAAGAGACAGAAGTAAAACAAATTTGACTTATTTGTAAAGTCTATTTATTAAACAAAAGGTAAAGAGCAAAAAAGATGCTATATGTTTGACATAATTAATAAAAAGTGCGATTTTTACTCCCTGGAGCAAATTTCAAAAAAGAACCTATTTACAAAAAACAGTATAACATGGTCAGTATGACGGTTAATACGGAGTATGTCTCCCGGACGATGCAATACAGGCCTTACAACGCCTACGCATGCTGAGTATCAAATTATCAATCTGATCTTGGGGAATATTACACCACTCATCAAGCAATACCCTCCGAAGTTCCGGTAGACAGGTGGGAGGGGGTTGACGGGCTACAATTCGTCGGCCAAGCATATCCCCCACATGCTCTATTGGATTCAAGTCCGGTGAGTATGCTGGCCAATCCATACGGGTGATATCCTCCGATTGAAGGCATTCGTCTGCAATGTTTGCACGGTGAGGACGGGCGTTGTCATCCATAAACAGAAATTCAGCACCCATGGCGCCCCGAAACAAACATACATGCTGTTCCAGAATGACATCCCAATATATGTGGCCCGTCATCGTTACACTCTGAACATGCAGGTCAGTTCTGGAACCAAGAATAATTCCTCCCCAAACGAGCCATCCTGTACCACCGTACCGTAACGGCGCCGTTCAATGGTGTTCTCTTGGTGGTAACGGTTACCTGGTGCTCTCCATATGAAAGTCCGGGTAGAATCAGACTGCAAACTAAACCTGGACTCGTCGGAAAACATCACACAAGACCACTGTTGCGGTGTCCACAATACATGCTCTCTACTCCAGGTTAATCGCAGGCGACAGTGAGTTGCGGTAACGGGAACACATCTGACAGGCCTACGAGCATAGAGACCAATGTGCCCTAAGCGTCTGTACACGGTCTGCCTTGAAACTGTCGTACCGGTAGCTGAAGAGAGCTGACGAGATAGGTCTGATGCTGTGCTCCGTCTGTTTCTTTTGGCAGTAACTGCCAAATACCGGTCCTCATTCTGCGTTGTAACTCGGGGCGACTTGTGCTTTAACATCTACTCACATTACCATCATCTTGGAATGGTTGCCAAAGCCTGGAGATGACACTCTGAGCGATTCCAAGATCCTCGGATACTTCCAGCTGGTACGTCCATATTCCAGACGTCCGATAATTCTATCTCGTAAAAAATCATCCAAATGCTTCCTTTGGCCATAACTATGTGGTTATTGCACTGAAAGGCTTTTAAAGCATTTGTGAACAATTTTGCTTCTTTGCCACCATTCCTTATATACCCCTCTCTTACACTCTCGTCATTGTGATGTACTATCCGCGATATCTGGTGGTTTCCTGTAATTTGCATATTCTTCTTCAAGATGTGTGTGATAATTCTACAGGTGAAATTTTTATTTTAGAGTTCAATTTCTGTGTGATTCTGAATTATCCTTAATTTATAGACATTAGTGTAGTTAAATTTCTCCATAGAATGAAGACGCACATTTGATCGTTATTATAATGTGACCATATTAAATTGGAATATGAAGTACTTGAAAATTTGGTGCAAACTTCCATTAAAAATTTGTGAAGCTTAAACTGTTGAAAATTTTAGTTCAAAATTAAGATTTTTGTTAGCAATTAAATATTAAAATCTATCAGAAAAATTCCCGCAAAATTTCTTTTCTCCCTTAGAGGAATGAGTTTTATACTCTAATATTAATTAAGAGAGTGTAAAACTCATGCATTAATAAAAAAATTATCTTTTTCAAAATTGTGTATTAAGCTGTTTTTCAGATGGAAACAATAAAAATAAATTTGTGTGGAGTAGTGTTAGTTTGTTTACTTCTCCTTTGATTTAACTTATACTGTGCGACAGTAAGAAAGAAGATTTTATTAACAGACTAAACTTAATTAAAACTATTGAGTATTAAGAGCCGAAGTTTTGTAATTGAGTTTCATCATGAGGGATCGCTGTTATTGGGTAAGTAATTTCTTCAGGTATTATACTACTGAGGTTTCCTAGCGGTGCCAGAAGATTGGTTCTAATAATTATTAAGATAAATATTATACTTACTAAAATTAAACAAGTCCGTCTTAAGGAAATTCACAATAAACACTTCTTTAAAGATTACAAAAGGATTACTTCATTGGAGGATTCATATGAATGAGACTACACATATGTACTTAGGAATTAAAAACAGATTAAGTATTTTGCTAATACTTTCATAGGAAGGTTTAAATGTTGGTGTTTAAATGGAATATTTTTATAAAATTTGAGACAAAAAAGTTGCACCTACAAGGAGGTGACCGGCACAGGTAAAATTTGGGAAATCGGTCCATTTCTTTGGAGATGAAAGTAATCAAATTCTCAGGCTCGTTTGAACACGTGGCGCGCACGGGGCAGCTTTCGAAAACTGATCATAAAAATGACACCTTTTATTGTGGCTAATTCATTTTTGATTCTCATTGTATTTGTTACATAGCTTCTTATTGTATTATACTTCATAAGTAAGTTCTTAAGTAATTTAAACAACTAGGAGAATTTGGCAGAAGAATAATTGTGTTTTGAGTGGGTAGATTACTTAATCGCCAAACTACGTTGTATATAGATTGTAATGATATAACTGTTATGTATATGATGCAGAATTGTCGGATATAGAGGCCCAGGTGAACCGGAACGATAGATGATCGATATGTTATAAGACATGCTCAAATTGATTTAGCAGTCGTTGCTCCAGACATCCATTGGGCAGAGAGAACTTCTGTCGATCATTCCATAAATAATCGCGCCATATGTCTATAGCTTCATCTCGTGGGAATAAAATCACGTTAGCCGCTATGGTGACTGTTTTAGCAGCAATAACTCGGCGTGAAGGATTAGAATGGGGTCATTTCAGACGAAGAACAGATGTCGAATGTCATCGACTGATCTTCATGGGTGATTCAAGCTTCTGTATTACTGAACATGAGTATTGATTTCATATGTGAAGACAACGAGGTTTGTGCCAAGATACATGATTCATGGTGACAGTAACACATCTAGTAGACTTCTTGCCTTAGTATGGAGCCAATCGCATATGGTGTCAACCTCCTTTTGATGCTTATTACAGGCCTTTAGATCAACGTTACGTTCAGAAGATCCTGAAGTCAGTTGTGGTCTCCTTCCTAAGCCCCACATTTCAACTACATTTCCAACAAAACAATACTTGACCACATGTTACTGTCGTGCCTGGAGTTTTGTGTATAACATGTCGATTTCTTACAGGGCAGCATTTTCAACAGACCTGTTACCGATCGGGAATGTAAAAGATATTGGGGGACTGAAGGTCGCCATTTCATCTAAATCCAGTAATCTATAGGAACTACGTGTTCACGGTTCACGTAGCAAGCGATGGATTGCCGAAGAACTTCATAAAGAACCTGTACGACTCACTATCAAAGCGATTGTCTTACTTTGGAATTTGTATTTTTCTCAATAAATATATTGCATATTTCAATATCAAGTTATAGCTATTTACTGTTTGTAATCATTTTACTAACATTATAAAATTAACTGTGTTCTGACAATTCTTTTCTGGTGAAATTTTTTTTTTGTAGAGCATACATATATTATTTATACCGATAAAATAAGACTTTAATATAATAGTTTGTTTTTGCATCTGTTGTATAACCTCTAAAAGTTTCAAGTAATTCGAATAACATTCTAAAAAAAAAGATAATTTTGAAAGATGCATTCAGGGGGGGGGGGTTAGTATCAAGAAATTACCTCTCATACGAATATTCCAAATAATAGCAACACTTTCGATTTATTATAGTGCTATCAACTTAACTCAAAAACTAAAAGAAATAATTTTGAAATGTTATCTTTAGTTTCGAAAGTGGTCCTCCATATGCACTATATTGAGAAGTTAGAACTAAGCCAAAGTTACCAATACAAAAGCATAAGAATAAACATTTTAATTTTTATATCTCAGCTTAAATAAATACTGCTCTCAGTTTGAGTTGTTAGTTTTTTAAGGAAAATAAGATTATTTTTGATTTTATTACACACATTCTTAAATGTAAAGCATTTTTGAGCTGAAAATTGTTTTTCCAAAATGCTCAAATATAAGAATTATAAGTTGGGTAAGAAAATTCATATATATATATATATATATAATGCGTTTTTACTTTGAAAATAAAAGATATCGAAAAAGTAATTTAAAAAGCAGATCGTTCTTTGATCTTTAATAAAATGAAAAATGGAAAGATCAAAGGGCTGAAGTGGTTATTATTAGTCGATAAAAATAATCTTAGGTTTTTTTTTATTGATTTCTGATAAAGCAATGAAAAATCTCCTTCCCTGAAAATAAAAATTACTTCTCATTCTGTAGAATCTATTCGCGTGCTCAAAATGAAAAAAAAAATGCTTTACTTATTATATATATATATATATATATATATTCCACCTTTATTCATAAGAATGTATAATCTGAAGATACAAGACCGAACTCTTATGTATAATAGAATCACATTTCTTTCGAAAATGACTGCACTACTCATGCTTTCGTTTAGAATGACTATATGTTAAATTCAACCCCAGATTGTAAAAGTTTCAATTGGTAATATAATATTAGGACAGGCGATTTGCTGCGGTGGATCGGTCTTAGTTTGCCATTACACATTCATTTATTATTCTACCTACATGTAAATTAATTAGAATGACTAAGGAAAGATAGACTTGTTCATGTGTTTGGATTCGATTTTGTGAAACCGTTTTTAAATATTATTCTATCGAAATTTTTTAAAAACACACATTTTTTAAATTATTTTTTTACAATTCGTAGACAAAACAATTAAACGAGATATTATTTAGTAATAAATAAATTAAAACTTATAAATTTTTTAAAAAATTGTCGTCCAAGTTCGGACTGGATTCATAAAGAAGTATACACTTTACAGATTTTGTAAAACATTAACAGTTTTGGAAATACACCGCCTCACCGAACCGTAGAGTAGATGTAGTTTTAAAGTTTGTGCTTATAGGCCTTGATGGAAATGACGTGAGCAACAGAAGGAGTGTTATGTGACTAGTCAGTCGAAATGGCGGTATCTGTAGCGGAGAAGTCTATTTATCTTATTGAATGGAATCCGCAACTGCTGTGGAAAGGTATTTTCAATCATATATTATTCGGATAAGAACTTCCAAATAGAAAATCTATCTAAAAAGGTATGAAATATTTAAAACTACGGGGTGCTTGCGCAAAAATAAAAACCTAGGATGAAGTTGGAATAGACGTGTCGTAGCCGTTATCAATGGACTTGATACCTTAACACTAGGGAATGCAACATCGGACCAAACGTTCAATATCGGTATTCGGTATATCTTAGATCTTAATACCGGGATACCGGTTTTAATGCCGGTAGGAGAAATTTTAGAAAAAGAAAGAAAACTCAGGTGTTTTTTTGTTTTATTTTCCACTTTTATTAGAGAGTGTAAATATCACAAAAAGTAATTTATAATTTATAAATAATAACAATGTATAAAGAATCACAAAAAAGAGTACATAATGGAACATCTTATTTATTTAAGTCACAAAAAAGTGTAAGAATCACTATTCAGTCTGTGATACTGTTGCAAATTTTTGAAATGTGATCTTAAATCTTATTCACTATTATCTTATTCTTCTTCGTTATTATGGGTTATTATTTATGAGTATATATAATGAAACTGAAAAATATTTTGAACCCTAAAGTATAATTTGCAAATACAATGTGTACAACAAACTCACCAATTTAAAACATATCGAGGGTATGCAGTATTGTTCTGAGATGTGATAGGATAATTTTGGCCCTCCTCTTTGGATGATTCACATCATGGGCGTAGCTACCGCCGTATCAATGATACGGGGCCCCCAATCTACAAGGGGTGATCAAATGAAAAGGTACAAAACGACATAAAAATGAAACAGTTAAATATTTGCATATTCCGCCAAGGGAGAATGTAGCGAGACATCTCGGGATGCCATTGGAGACTCTGACTGAGATCGGATCATGCGCGGGTGCCCGCATGCGCAGGAGAGAGAGCAAAGGCTCTTATAAAAAGCGGCGTCCAAATGATGCGAGCACAGAATTACTCGAGCACAGAAAAAGCATTAACTCCGATGTGTACTGTGAGACACTCCGACGCCTGCGCAGGTCCATCAAGAACAAAAGACCGGGGCTGCTCACGGGGAGTGTGGTTCTGCTCCATGATAACGCGCGTCCACACGTCTCCAGAGTCACACAAATGGAACTGGACAAGTTCCAATGGGAGACGTTGGACCATCCGTCCTACAGTCCGGACATGTCACCCTGCGATTTCCATGTGTTTGGTCCACTGAAGAAACACCTGAAAGGAAAGCGCTTCAACTCGGACGACGTACTCAAGGGCACTGTGAAGGACTGGGTCTCGTCACAGCCACAGGAATTCTGGGAACAAGAAATCCTGCGGCTTGTTCATCAGTGGGATCGTTGTACTCAGGCCTATGGTGTATATTTTGAATAAAGTCTATATTTGTACCCACCGTGTCGTTTCGTACCTTTTCATTTGATCACCCCATGTACAAAGGCCCCAACCCAACATGTGTAACTACAATCCCACTAACAGGGCTCCAATACCTAAAATTGGGTAACTTAAGGAATTTTGTGTGATACAGGACCCATTCAGAACTAGCTACACCAATGATTCCCATATTTTACAACTTCTCTTGCTTGTACGATGTAACTTTATATTCACAGTCTAATCAATTTTGCCCGTTAGGGAGACATAAAAACAAAAACGCATGCTTTTTTGCTATTTTGGCGATCCCTGAACATGTAAGGAAGTACTATTCCTTCTTCCCTCTAGCTCGGCTAGATGTGTTGGAGGAACTAATTGATCAGACGACATGATTCACTAAAGTGGTTTATTTGTCACAACATTCAACACAGACACAATAATAATCCAATTAAAATAAATTTGATCAACTCTTAGAAGACTGAGGTGAGACCAGATAGCGTGGGGATAATATTTACGGACATTCAATTATATTCCTACGATATCTTATACAAGTTCACTTTTACCTCGGACGCGCACTAACAATTTAACTCTCTAACTTCTATTTAAATAAAGAGCACAGTACCTGAATCTTGTAATTCTTTATCCTTTAGATGAGGCCTTGAATACTAATAGTTGGCTTGAACACTTCTTAGTGATTCCAACTTCCCGCGTCGTACACTGTTCACGTACTACGGCTGGATTGCTCGCTTCTCATTAATTCACTTCACATCCAAGCTGTCCTCACTTCAGTAAACTTCAGTTCTCACTTTAATAATCTTCGATTCTCACTTCACTAACACTTTAAAACTCGCGAATACAGAATGTATATATTAAACCTATTTTGCATAATCACGTTTTCTTGTCTTCCGTGAAAGTTGATTGAAGGAATTCTTTCCCCAAAGAAAACTCCAAGGAGTTAGCGGAAGGAACCGTATAGATCTGTCACAGACATATAGCGGAAACAATTAAAAAAATTTCTAGGAAATACCGAAAAACGGTATTTTAACTTACCGGTATTACAAAATTGTACAAATGGCTCAAAATACCGGTATTCGATATCCCGGTATACCGGTATTGCAATCCCTACTTTACACGTGTTTGGGTGGAGATGGACCGAGCCGAGCGATGTATTTCGTGAGACTAAGGATTCACACAAAGAACATCTGTGACCGTCTCTAACAATACTTAAAATAGGTTCATAAATTCTGTTACATGCTGACATTATTCTTGATTTGTAGAGCAATGAAACTGTATACTTCTTTATGAATCACCCTGTATTGACGAACGAATTTTTGGCTTTGATTTTATTAAAAAAAACAGGGGAATAAGTAACAACAGAAACAAATATTTCAGGATGACATATTTTGTACAATCATAAATATGACAATACTTAATAAATTTACCCAAATATTACTTTACAAGAAAAGGCAAACATTTATCACAGTTAAGCTTAATTTTTATCCAATTCACATTCTTAACAAAATATATTCTATATAACAGGGTACGTTGCAAACATTCGCACTGTGGAATATTACAGAATTATACAAATATAAAAATATTTCAAATATATTAGAAGCATACACACACACATACCATATATAGAACATTTTTATTTTTAAGGTAATATTTAAAACGAGATGTTATTAACCCAAAATAAAATTTAATTAAAAAATTTTCAGATTTATTTTAGAATGATTATAATCTACTCCCATATATATATATATAAATTGAGTTATCTTTCTAAAGTAGCATTGCATGCTTTCATAACTTTTAACTTTCTCTGTCGAGAAAGGACATTCGGGAACACACATGTTATATTTCTCTTTTAAAATAAAAAAATACTTCAAAAGAAACTTCATAAATAGTAATTTGCATTTTAATGAAAATAACACAGCCTTCTTAATGTTTAAAGTAGAGCTCTTTGAAACACAGTTTGAATGCCAAGATTTCTTTTATATACTTCACTTACTATTCCGTTTCTTTGACGTACTTTCGCTATTATATGAGACATACTTCATATACGTTACTCTAGAAAAGACGCGTGGTTTTGTTTCATTACAATTTTTTTCTCGAGATGATATATATTTGTAAGCAGAAGAAAAAATGCCATATGACAACTAATTTAATAACTTAATTTGGGAGTCTTTGGGAACTTTAATATTCTTAATATCAATATTAACATCAAATATAATGGCAGAAAATATCAGCATGAAATCAATAAAATGATTTCCTAGAATTAAAACATAAACATATTTATAATACTCCATACCAAGGGAGAAATTATTATCGAATCATAGTAACATAAATAGAAGACTACCCGGTTCCTTATTACAAAAGTTACTTATTCCTTATCAAAGTTCCTTATTACAAAAAATCATGTTATAAAAATTGACAATAATTTAAAATTGTTTTTCAAATGATATCATAATGAGCGATAAATGAACCAGCATTAAGAATTTATCCCAACAACACACTTGGTCCCAAATAGATATTCACACCAATGCATTTTCATATACACTGCTGGTCACCGTAAATGCAACAGCCTGAAGAAAGCACGCAAATAACATGAAATTTACAACATGCATTAGCGGAGGTGAGATATGCAAATGATTAGAATTTCATCACAGGCACACATCACGCACGCCTGTGGCGCCACCTCAAAGCGCTATTTAAGGCTTGGAGATTTCGACGATTTCAAGTTCGGCAATTGCGTTTTTCTTGTGGTTTTTTCAAAAAACGATTATTTATGTCTCGTAGAAAACAGCGATCAGCTTTTGATCAAGTATCCGAGTTCCACAGAGGAAGGATAGTGGCCTACCGAGATTGTGGATAATATTTCAGGGAAATCGGCAGTCTTGTTGGAAGAAACCAAACAACTGTAATGCGGATATGTGACCGTTGGATGCAGGAGGGTACGACGGACCGACGTGGTCGATTGCATCCACCTCAGTGCACCACTTTACGTGAGAACAGGCAAATTGTGCGCATGGCAATGGCGGATTGCTCAGTCACATCACGAACCATAGCACAGCACATTAAGTCTCTAACGCATCATTCAGTGTCTGCGCGGACCATTCGACGCCAGTTACAGCAGAGTGGTCTGTCCGCAAGACGTCCATTTCTTGGTCTACCCTTGACGCAGAACCACAGACGTCTCCGCCGCCAGTGGTGCGATGAAAGAAGGATGTGGGCGGCAGAATAGAATGAAGTTGTCTTTAATGAGGAGTTACGCATCTGTCTGCAAAACCACGATGGTCGGATTCGAGTCTGGAGACGCCGTGGAGAGAGGATGTTGAACAACTGCGTTATGCACCGCCACACTGGTCCTGCGCCGGGTATTATGGCATGGGGTGGCATTGGATATCACTCTCGCACTCCTCTAGTACGCATTGCCGGTACTTTAAACCGCCAGCACTACATCTCCGTGATGTTGGAGTTAGTTGTCCTTCCTTACCTTCAGGGCTTGGCTACAGCCATATTTCAAAAGGATAATGAGCGACCACTCGGGGCACGCATTGTCCAAAGGTTCTTCATCAATCGCCAGATTGAATTGCTTCCCTGACCGGCTCGCTCTCCGGATCTTTCGTCGATAGAAAACATGTGGTCCTTGGTTGCTCAACGATTGACCCAGATTACACCCCCAGCTGCCACACCAGATCAACTTTGGCAATGCGTGGAAGTTGCTTGGTTTGCTGTACCCCAAGAACACTTCCAAAATCTCTTTGAATCAATGTCGAGGCTCAGCCGTGATGTCCAACAATGGCGTCTACTTTGGCTACTAATTCTGGCAGGAACCACACTTCACAGAAGTCTATAAATTTAATCATTTGATACTTGGTCAACAAGTTATTTACAAAATAAATTTTGTTATGCTATCTCTTGTCTTTCTTTGTGTTGCATTTACGGTGGCCAGAAGTGTAAATATGAAAATCAGCATTGTCTTTCCAAGCGACTTATATTTGTTTTAAAATTGATTGGTGAGAGGTGATTATAATTGAAGACCCAACATTTAAAGTACTTTTGTAAATGTAGCTCTGAATTCAGGAGTAAAAATTCCATTATAATGAGATTAAGAGAGATATGAGACCCTCCTGAAGCTCGTGATATGAGTTCCAAAGAAATTTTTTTTGTAAATTATACCTATCATTTGAGGTTCACAAGCTTAAATTTTAAAATTTTGTAGTAACAAAAATGAATCGATTGCGCAAAAAAAACTTTTAATCGATGAAAAATTAGTGTAAAAATATGATAGAAATTTTTACTTTATCTAAAACAGCTAAATCTTGTACAGACGTAGCTTGGGCTATTTCTTGATAGAGAAAAAAAATAATAAACGAATTGCTCAAGCTTTTGTTTTTAAATTTATTTTACATGTATTTCAGTGTTTTTTTCTAAATAGTATAACTCTACTTGTAGGAAAATTTTAAATTAAAATTTTAAAAAGGGTTAATTTTTTTAATTCTGCATAACTTATGTAGCAAAGAATTTCATGCCAAACTTGAAAAATGCTCTTTGACTTTTGGGATTTCATCTTCTTTTGCTTAATGTGGAACTTTAACAACTCTTTTAACGACCACTCAGTTTTGAAAAGCTACTTTTGAAAGCTCATATCTCTCCCCTTCAAATATTCATTTCTCGTGTCATTTTATTCTTTCTGTTCCTCTGAAATAAATATCACTTATAGATCTTTCTAAAGTTAAGTTAACGAAATTACTCTTCTGAATTTTTAAACTGAATAATTAGCCTTACAACCTCGAACCGTTAAACCCTGAATGATTTAGATGCAGAGGAATAGGGCATTTAAATTATTTGACTCATTAATTCAAGGGCTTAAAATGGAAGACTTCAGATAAATTTTAATGCATAAGCACTTGTTTCTAAGCACAGTTTTAGAATAAATAGCTAATGGCAGCATTATTTTTATGACTGTAATTGTAATACGTATAATTATTATTATAATTTTAATTCAAAACTGCATAAAAAATAAATTTTTTTAGAAATATTCATTTTTTTTGCAGTATATTATAATTATGTAAAATTGTTATATAATATTACTTTTATCTTAAGCTATCCTTTAATTTTATTAACAAGCATTATAGTAGCTTTATGTTTTTGTTTTTGCTATTTTAATTCAATTTTTTATACAATATCTTTAATAGAGCATTTTTTGCCTCATTCTGTTGGAAAAGAGCAAGGCTGTGGGTAGCTTAGTGGTTAAAGCATTGGACTCAATACCGGAGGGTCTGAGTTCCATGCCGGATGCCCTCAAATACCCTCCGAGTAAGCACGTGCTCGTTAAATCAGTGGGTCCGAAGGTATTGTGGGTGGTCGCAACAGAAACCACGGGTGCAGGATGCTGGAGAATATTTCCCTTCCCTTCGGTTCATGCCTAAATTGTGGAGATAAAAAAGTGGTGCTACCATCTATCGTGAAGAAGTCCAATCTATCTCAGGTTCTGGCAACTTTCCTTCCTTCCCGAAGGAAAGGACACGCCAACAACAGCAAGAATAAGACAAAAATGTCTGTAAGGTTCTAGATTAGATAGAATTTCACAATTATTTTTGTTATCATATTAAAGAATATTATTAAAAACGTAAACTGTTTTAGGCTAAACATAAGTTAAGGTAGAATATGTATAATGCTGTAATTAATGAAATTAGATAGAAAAGATGAATTTATAATTCGAATCCTCAGCATTAATTTTCAAGGAGAGATTTATTTTACACAGTTATGGAAATCTGTTGTTGTTGCTTATCCCCCGGTTGTTAGAAAGCCTATACCAGGTCCAGAAGACCTCGTCACTCAAGTAGTTATAAAATCCTCTCCTGCTCAGCTATCAAATGCCTCCAGGAGACACCCAAACAAGTAAGACGATGAGAAGGTCTAGCAGGGTGGGAACAGGAAAACGGAGGAAAAATCCTTTTACCATTTTGAAAATGCACGTTTCAAATGTCCATTTCTAAACCTCGCTAAGGCCGATTGAAGAAACCAGGAGCAACTGCACGATACATATAGTCCTGGGTGACTAACAACATACCAGTTATGATCTGGCGGGAGGGGCCACGAAGAGAATAATTCACTTTTATGGTGGGAGTAGATTTCCAGAGGGGTTAGACCTGCAGGATTTGTGATCGGATATTAAGACTTTTATATGAAGATTTAACTTTCAAGTTAGGGCGAGAGAGGTTAGACAGATACGGCTAGCAGTGATTGATTAGAAGTGAAGTGAGGCGTGGATACTTCGTTGCTGATTATTGTAATATTAAAGTTGATGATTTGTCAATTAAGAATTGGATTAGGTCACTAAGAATCAGAAGTTATTACCTAGACGTCAGTGATCGGATTATTTAAAGTCTTCTTTTATCTCGTCTGCCTCGCTATTGTTTTCCATATTTGGTAATTGGATGCATCTCTTAACTTTGGTTAATATAATTTGTATAGTTGTTTGCATCTGAGAATAAATGGAAGTTATATTGACTATGGTTAATCTTCCTTCACACCCCTACACTAAGTGATGAGATATCTTATCCCTTACGAAGAATGAGCTGGAAAGTTTTAACGTGATTTGAAGTCATTAATATTCCCTTACAGAGCATTATACAATGGCCTAGCTAAAACACAACGATTAATTGCCAAATTTTTTTAGATCTATAGAAACATCGCCCCACAGAAGTCTAGTTCAAAATTTGGGCAAGAGACTACTGAAATAATTTATCCAATGAAATATGAAGACGATAATCAAAGCATTTTTAATGATAACAGTAATATTGCAGTCTTACGCAAACGATTACTGTCAGAAAGTGAAAAAAGATAAATGTTTTTCTCTGTAAACCATAGTATATTTTGCCAAATTGTTGTGTTGTTGTATTAGTTACATGTGTTATTTTCCTTTTCAAATGATTATTTGCTTTGTATGATACATGTACAATCTTTGTAAAATAAAATGTATAAGATCATAACATGAAACTCATGGTTTATTGTGTTATTTGCTGGGACTTTTTGTAATAGAGTCAATCTTCCATTTTTCAATGGACGCAATGTATTTTTTTACACGCATTTTAAGGGAACGTATCTATCATGTAAAAAGAAAGAATTAGGAATATACAAACATTTCAGGTGGGATGAGAGAAGAACTCCACTGTTTTATTTAATCCAATAAAAATATTTAAATTACGATATGATAGAAAAAATGATTTAATCCTTGTTTAAAAATATTTGATTGAATTAGAAGAAATGTACATTGTGAAGGTTATTTTTCACGCTGAATTGAGTACATTCAAATAATAACCCATATTTATTTATTAGACTAAACATGACTAACATTTTTTTTAATAAAGTTTTTTTTAAAAAGGTAAATTTAAGTAAGCAGTTAGGAAAACACTTACAAATTGCAAGTTGAAATACCGGGTGGTCATAATAAAACTTTGCCGATATATCGGCATCTAGAGGGCGTTTCATTCACCTGATTGACATGAAATTTGAGATATAGTTATTTAAAAGTATGGCTCAAGATCCCGTGAACGGCAAAAAAATTGTGCCCACGGTGCCATGATACAAAATCGAAAAATAGGAATGACAACACCCACTTTTTTGCTCACAAAATGATCAGCACGTGCGAAAACTCTAAAGGACATTGGAACGGTATGTGTATCACAAAAACGGGTGCGGTATGCACGCTTAGAAAACAATTCCGCACAAGCAAAAAAAAAAAAAATTCATACCTTTAAATAACTGTACTTCAAATTTCATGTCAATCTGTTGATCGAAATGGCCTCTAGAAGTCCATATATCGACAAAGTTTATTTATGACTACCCGGTATATATTACTGTATTTATATATTTTTGAAAAAATTAAACACTAAATTAGACGATTAAATTTTTTAAACAGAAAGGGTTGAATATTCTTTAAATGGTGCAAATAACTATTATTAGTTATAAATAGATATCAGTAACCTATTATAAAAATACAATTACCGATTTCTCTCAAAAAATAAATCGTATCGGTTAATTTTAATGATCTTAAAATAATTGGACAAAGTAAATTGAAATTATTTTGATTAACATCTTCAAGATTCTTTTAATAATAACACAGGGTTACAATGAAAAAATACATGATCAATGAAAGCTGAACTTAATCTATTTTTTGGTGCTGATTTCAGAAAAAATAATGAAAATTTTCCATCACGTCACATTTTTTAAAAAAAATTAAATTTTACTTGGATTTTTATGCACATTTACCAAATTTTTTTTACAGCGTTCAATTTCTTCCCTCCGTGGCTGACCTTCATTCAACCTTGATGAAACGTACAGAATACTACTCTGTGATATCTTTTCTTCGTCCTCCTTCTCTCCCTGCCACAATATTACTCTACCAATAGCGTCACGCAAATCATTAACTTAAGTCCTTATCTTGGGTTGACAACGCAGGAATTGTTGCTTGTCTGGATTGATTCTGAACGTAAGACGCTGAAATTTTGAACTTGATTTCAATTTTTCCTTCATGTGTAATTTATTGTAGTGTGTACGCTGGTACAGTATAAGTGGGAACTTCATCTCAAAAACACTTTTAATAGTTGTGGGTTTTTTTTCTGTGCGTTTCGTAAAATATGGCTTTGAGTTCGAGACGTTGCGAAAATTTGCCAGATGACTTTTGTTACATATGCGGTGAATATAGTTTAATTAAAAATCCCATGAGAAGCATTACAGACTACCATGTAGAACAGCTTTACCTTGCGTATTTTGGTAAGAAACTTGGAGACCAAGACAAATCATGGGCTCATCATAAAATCTGTGTTAAGTGCCTCAACGATCTACGCTTCTCGCTCAAAGGAAAAGAGACTGCCTTACGATTTGGAGTTCCTATGACATGGAGAGAGCCGAAAAACCCATGTGATGATTGATACTTTTGTTCCTGTCATATCCACAGTCATAACCTCAAAAATCAAAAGCTGATATCTTATCCAGAAAATATTTCATCGGCCAGATGCCCCATTCCTCATGAACCTAATATGCCAATGCCGTTGCCTCCAACTGAGTTGTCAGTCATCTCTTCAAAGTCTTCAGACTGGGATCATTCATTAAGTTAAAGGTTTGATACCGAATATAAGCCCTCTGAAATCGATTCACCTCAGCTTTTCTTTCAGGTTGAAATTAATGATCTAACAAGAGATCTGGGTCTTTTTCAAAAACGGCAGTTGCACTGTTGGACTCCAGATTGAAAGAAAAAAGTGATTGGCCAAGGGAACCACTTTTTGTTGGTACAGGAATCGAGAACTAGAATTTATTAAGCACTTTGAGGAAGATGTGAACCTGGTCTATTGTTCAGATGTTCCCGGATTGATGAGCAAATGTAACATCCCCTACAATAAAGATGAATGGAGGCTGTTTATAGATTCATCAAAAAGGAGCCTTAAAGTTGTCCTTCTTCATCATGAATTAAGTACGCATCTGTACCAGTTGGACATTCTTTGCATTTAAAAGAACACTATAAAACTCCGGCTGTCGTATTCAAAAATTACGGTTGGTGATTCTACCGATCACGGTTGGATCATTTGCGATGATTTGATAGTTATCTTCACGCTTCTTGCTCAAGAAGGCTGATGTACAAAGTTTACTAATTTCATTTGTGAGTGGGACAGCCACGATAAGACTCAACATTTGGTCAAAACAGAATGGTCAAAAAGGCAAAATATTAAGGTATCTGTACACCTTTTCGAAGAAATTTTTTTGAAAAACTGTAATATTCGCTATTAAAATATTTTTTACTGATGAAACATAACTTAAAACTATGAAAAATACATTTAATATTTTACTTATAGCACAAAAAAATTTAGAGAGAAAAACATAGTGAAAATTGTAATTAAATTCATTGTTAGAATAACGCACATAACTCAAATGAAAAAACAAAAATATCACTTTTCTGTAAATTTGATGTTGATCATCATAACACTTTTTAGGGCTGGTACTATTTTCCTAATGATAATCAAATTATTACAATTTTTTTCAAGGTTCGAGTAAAAGAACATTGAAAAATCACTAAAAATTTATTACGAGACATGATATACACCTTAGTTACTAAAAACATATCAACTCTCTCTATAAGCATGGAAATGGTAGGGGTTCTTTAAATCTATAAAAAAAATGTACTTGTAAAATTTAAACTAATTTGGTTCAAAACTTTTTCTGATACTTACGTTGTCAGATGCCAATACGTTAAAAAAATGCATTTTGAGATAAATCAGAAATAAACTTTAAACTGCAATTTTTAATATTAAACACAATTAGATATACTTAAAATGCCCCTGATTTATAAATAACACCTTCTTTACTCTCTAAAACAATGATTCCCCCCCCCCTGGTTGCTTTTAAAATTTTTCTACGCTGCTTTACATTTGGTGTTGAATGACGTTCTGCATCGTTAATTCTATTAACGCCAAGATGTTTGTACGATTTTAAAGTAAAATAACCAGGAGTTATATGAAGTTTTTTAAAAATGTCAACACAACCCTTGTACCCATCATTAAATTGTACAACAGCATCCAATGCATCAAATTTTTAAGTTTTGAGGCACACGAAAACTTCTTTCGGTACTCTCTGCCATATAATGCCATTAAAACACTCATTTGAGTTTTGCGTTTTGCCATGTAAACATTTAGTTAGTAGTTCTTTGGTACATAATTCTAAATATGTAGGCTTAATCATGTTTAACACTTCATCAGATAAACCTTTATATTTTTCTTTTGGCTTTTGGCCACAAGATAGTGCTCGCTGGTAGTAGCACCAACTATCTTTTCCGATGGGACACTGTCCATGCATGGGTTTCTTGGCACTTAATGAGCAATGAAACAGGGCTGCAATAACATTTTGTTGAAGACCGGAGAGGTTTCCAACATTGCAACGAACAGCAATCCGATAAGAGTTTTGCAATCGGTCAATAAAAGAGTCGGTGAGTTTGCCTTTACTAGACAGATTTTTATTTTTCGACTTTAGTTTGCACAATCTCGTACCTACTCTCTTTTGAACATCACCGATGCATTCATATTTTGTGACACTATCTTTACCATAAATATCTTTGACACTGATAAAAAGCCCTTAGAGAATCCCCGTCACCATAATATTGTGCATATTTAAGGCCTCGCTTCACAATAGAACGTTGGAAGATTCTAGTTGCACCAACAGCTGCCATTTTTAACGCAGAACTTTGAAAATTGCTATGACATACGTGATCTGCTGCAAAAATTTCCGATTCAATGCTTTTAGGCATTTTAGAAATCTTTCTGCGGATGGGGAAATATGACGACATTATTTCAATGTCCACTACTTTACCAGTGTAAGCTGACAAAGCTGCGACACACCCATTTATGGAAGTGTAACCCCTACGCTGCCATGTTTCGTCAACTGAAACACCACATTTCACTATTTTATTTTTAGTAGGATGTAGCACTAACAGTTCAGAAGCTGCTTTTTGCATTTATAGTTCACTAACTTCTGAAATCACAGACATGAGTTTGTTCTCATGATTAGTGTACGCAGTTTTACTGAGCCTGGGTAAATTTAACGTACCACATAATTTAAACCCAACAGAAAAACCTTTACCAATTTGTCTCATACCATAAACATATCTTGCATTTACTTCAGGACAGTTTAAAGTTTTCTTTGAACTAGGAAACCCTGAGTAAAAGTTGCAATGTTTACAACTTAAAACAAAATTCGAGCATAAAACATATCTTGAATCCTCAGAAAGCAATAAGCCTTCTTCGAAACATCTTGGGCAACAAAGTTGTAAAAAAAACATTTAAGTGGACATCAATATCTATAATTCTATATCCAGTAAGTGTTTTATGCTCATACTCTGCCATTTCTTCATTAAAAACAGCAGGCATTTTGATCTTCGAAGAACTGGCGTTAGTGGATGTTGAGCTACAATTTTTGGAATCTTTATTAGTAGATCCATTACTACGAAGTTGTTGTTTTCTCTCTTTGCACTAATTCCGCGTTTTAAAGTTTCCCATTTTAAATGAAAAAAATTAAAATTTTCAGCAATCAAAAAGGATTTAACAGGTACTTCTAAAGTGCTGCGCAATCGTAAGCAAATGTAAACAAACAATAACACACTCTCTTTTCCTGTCAGATTCTGGATAAAAATCTGTTGCCAATTATATTTTTGAAGATTCTGAAAACTCAAATTCATATTTTAAAGTGTATAAATTTTAGTTGTACTATTGCATAGTTAAACGATACTTTGTAAAATTAAAATGTAAACAAACATTTTTTTCACCTTCCGGAATGCAGACTTATACTTCCGGTTTCAAAAAGTAGCTACCGAGTAAAATTCAGATCCCCCAAACTTAAGTTCTAAATTAGATAGAAACAAAATTTAAGCACCATTTTAAAGAAAAAAAGTTCAAATTTTAAGATAAAATCAAAATTCAAAAATCGAAAATTTCGGCGAAAATGACGTTTTGAAGGTGTACGGATACCTTAAGCAAGGCACCAAGAATGTGACTCGGTTGAATGGGATGTGAGCTCAGTTGAGTCGAACAAAGTATTGTTGCTCCTCCCCCCTCTTCATATAAAGTTAGGTTTAATGAGAAGTAGTTTGAGGAAGCTATTCCAAAAGATGGTGATTTTTTTTCAAGTACCTGTGCAAAAAAATTTGCAGGCTTATCCGAAGCTAAGTTGAAAAAGGAAATCTTTGTTATTCCAGATATACACAAGCTTATAAATGATAAAGAAGCATTGGCTATTTGAAAGATGTCGTCTGAAAATTTCTTGGAAAGGATCCAGACTGTAAAAGAATTGTAAAATGAATAAGCTAGAGAAATTTCAAGAGTTCGGTTGCTCCATGTGTGTAAAAATACATTTTCTTCACTCACATGAGGACTTTCCCCAAAAATTTAGGATTAGTCAGTGAAGAACAGTGAAAATATACCATCAAGATATCAAAGATATGGAGCGAAAATATCAAGGACGAATGGACAAGAACATGCTGGTCGACTATTGTTGAATGATAAACGAAATAGGCATGAGATTAAATATAAAAGAAGTTTCAAAGTAAAAAGAGAACGTTCCTAAGGAGAAATTTTGTTTCTTTTGCTTTCTTGCACTTTTTAAAATATGATTAAAACTTTTATGTACACAAGCATAATTTTTTCTCCTTTAGGTCAATCGTCTATTTTATGTAAATACCTTAAAAAATTAAAATATTATGTTACAGGTTTTCTTTTAGAAACTGCACTATAATTGGATGTACAATGTATAAACCTTAAAGGAATTTCTTGTTTTTCTCACAATTAGAGACAGCCTGTGAGGTCTAGAAACAATGGTTTTCATTTAATTGCTGAGAAATTAATTTGCCTCACCAAGAGCCAATATTTACATAGATTAAACTGAACAAAAACCGCGGTTGTCAAATTGCCCAGGCTAAGTTGTCCGAGGAAATTTTTTTTTTCAGAAAGGGTTTTAGCAAAAATATTGATATCGATTTTACAAAACATTCTGGCGTGATGGGAAAAAATGGAAGTCATTTTCGAAATCGAACACTAAATAATACAAAAATCACCGAAAACATTTTTTGTATTTTTCCAAAAGTTTAATTTTGTATCCCTGTTTAATTTAAAATGTCAAATTAGTTTTTCTACTTTCAATTAATTTATTTAAAATATAATACAAAATTCTGCGTAATATTCATTTTTAAAATTTAGTTTTTTTCACCAAACCTTTTATTTTATATTTATTTGAAAATAAAAAAAAAACCCACCTAAATAATAAAAAGATTATTTTATAATACTTACCCTTATATATATATTCTTATTTTAGGAATTTACACAGGATATTTTTATCTTAAATTTTAACAAAAGTATTTTATGAAGAGTACTTGCATCAGTTTTTAGGGTCACGAAAAACAATTCTGAGGTTTTCTATTTGAAAGGAGCGATAAAAAGCTGTTCTTAGATAATAATCTGTAAAAATATCGGTTAATTTATTATCAACCTAACCTTGTTACTTTAAACGAATGAAAAATAAAATACTTTTTTTAGTAAAGGACCGATATCAGAATTGTTTTTTTATCTTTGTTCAAATATATAGTTTAGAAACTTCTTTACTCAATTGTTCAAAGATCAAACAATTCGCCAGGAAATTCTCTTCCAGACTGTTCATCAGCTGTTCTTTTTTTATTGATTTCCTCATTCTTGGCTTTTTTAGATATTTCACTCACAAATACTTTATTTAGTTTTTGAATCAATTTCGAAAGTCATGGTTAACCAGCTATTGAAAGTCCCAGCATGTTCATTTGTATTGCTTCTATTTCTTAAAGCGTCTAAAATGGCTCTCTTCTGGTTTTTTAATATTTATGTTTCGCTTATTTGTGAATCCCGTACTGTGAAATACGCTTAACGCGAAAACGCATAAGAAGAAATATCGGTCTACACAAAATACTACAACGGTCCCGATAAACTAATATGTATTTTGATGCATTTTTTTTCTCTTAACACGAAAAGTTTTCCCTTTTGAGAATAAACAAAATACACAAAGCACCAGGACTGCTCTATTGTATTATTGAAATAATTCATTGCATTAGATGATGATAATGTGTGTACAATCCCAACTATGCAGACAAATAAGTTTTGGAGTTTGTTCAAAGCTCAAAAACTATCATTATTGTAGAATTCGCTGATGAAAAAGAAATGAATAATACAACTCCTGTTCCACACTGACCGAAATGAGCACACATCCGAAATGAGCAACATCATGAAAAGTATGTGCAGTTATTTAGACGAAAATTCTCCAATGGTGAAATGAATAATGAAATGGATGACATCGAACGATTGGTTGAAAATTTGATGCCATAAAAAACAATGCAAAAAAAAAATGAAAATATTGGTTTAAATTTCTTTAAGTTCTTGTGAATGTTTTTGTTTCATTGATTTTTATTAAATATCTATATACATATAAGACACATTTGTAGTCTCTCTGTTTGTCTGTTCCCTTATAACTCAATATCCAGACAACCAAATAACGTTACATTTGGTACACTTACACAAAATTACATGAGGAAGGCTCTTAAACAGGTTTCGTTCCATCCCAACCTCACTCTGGCCTCCCCCAGCCAAAAGTAGTGCTCCATGTGCCTGTTCTGAGCCGTGTGACAATGAACCAAAAAAAAGGAAAAAAGGAAATCATGCAAGTTGGTCATTGAGAGTGATTTTGAATGTTTTTGTGGTGATTATGAGATGATGAGGAGGTAAGTAAAAGTAATGGCCATACATGTGTAAGGTGGGAGAGGGGGAACGGTGGTAGGATCCTCTCCTCCTTCCAGACCCATGTTTGGAAGATGGACCTCACCTCCAGCAGTTATCTATGTACCCTTTTATTGCATGCCAATAAACAGTTTTGTACGCTTCTACAGAAAACTTTATTTTAAACCCGGGCAAGGCCGGGTGCTTGCAGCTAGTATACATATATACATATGCATGTAAATTAAATATACTCTCATAAACTTAATTTTCTTGATATATGGTTTTATTTTTTGAACTATCATTTAACACAAAATTCTTTTAACAAGAAAAAATATTTCAGTTTCGTGTTAAGCGATTTTCACTGTACTTTTAATCAACCCTTTTAAAAGAAGATGTGATTGACTTATACTAGTAACCTATAAAATATTGTTATTGGATGAAAAACAAATTTGCTCTTTGATGTAATTTTAGTTTAGATTTGCATTCGCTTCTTATTATAGCAATGGCTCCAAACATACTGAGCCAACGGATCCCCTTTTGTAACAAAAATTTGGTCATATACACCAAATGAAATAATTCTATTTCAATGCAGAAAAGTTAAAAAAATATATTGAATGCCCTGATATTGTGTGGGAATCATCCTAATTCCACAAATCAAAATAAATTCAATTTATATAAATGATAAAAATATACGGAATTAAAATATTTGAACTCATTTTTCATTCATAAAAATCTCGATTTGCAACTAATATATTAAAAGGTTAAACCTATTAGCTTAATATCTTTTTAAAATATCATTCTTAAATTTATATATATAGATGAATGCTACATTATCTTCGCATATTTATAATATTACGAGTATTTAATTTTCTAAATGTTAAAATGTCTTATTTTCACAGTATTGGACACTATAAATCGGAAAAATCTACGCGTCTTTTATCTTACAGATAAAACATATGCAGTTAACGTGAAAACGCTTAAGACGAAATATCCTTTAATACGAAACAGTATAAAGGTACCGACAAGCTGCTATGTATTTTAATGCATTTTTCTCTTAACACGAAACGAAAATCGCTTAAAACGAAAAGATTTCTCTTTTAGAGAAGGAGGATACTGAAAATGAGCCGCAATAGCATGAAATTTTTGAGAAAGTTTCTGTATTATTAGACTGTTTTACTGTATCATCGGAAGAATTCATTGCAGTAGATGATGATAACGTGTGTACAGCTCCAACTTTCTTTTATGGCAGACAAAGACATTTTGCAGTTTGTTCAAAGCTCAAAATGTCATTGAAGCAGGTTCCGACGATGGAAATGCAATAAATAATGCAGCTCCTGTTCCCACGTCATCCAAAATGAAGAACATCATGAAAAGTATGCGCAGTTATTTAGACTCAAATTCCAATGAGGAAATGGATAACAAAATGAACAACATCGAACAGTTTGTGATCAATTTGATGTTAAAAAAACTATGCAAAGAAAAATACCAGATTGTTTTCCTAAAGCTTAATAAAAGTTTGCTTTTCAAAAAAACTTGAGAAAATTTTGTATTAAATTTCATTAAATTCCTGTGAATGCTTTTGTTTCATTGATTTTTATTAAATACAAGCGTATATACATATCTAGTAAATTAAATTTACTTTAATAAACTAATTTTGTAATATATATATATTTTGCAATATCCTTTAACACGAAATTCTTTTAACAAGGAAAAATATTTCAGTCCCTCAATTTCATGTTGAACGATTTTCATTGTACATTAAATTTCCGTGAGTAATCTCATATTTCATTCTGAATTATAGTTTATTTATTACATAACTACCAAGTATACAAAAACTCTGAATAGTTTTTCTTTCACTAAATAAAAACTAAATTTTTAAGAACTCCATGAATCGTATTAAAAAATAGAATTTAGTTCTATTTGCCTACGTTTTTTCATGAAAGGCTAAAAAACTTGTTTAAGAAAAGTATTTTACGTTACTTTTCTCTTCCATTGATTTGGATTCTTTAAAGTAGTTTTATAGAAAAAAAATGTGCCAAATGCAACTGATCGCAGTGATCTGTGAAATGAATAAGATCGTTTTCTTCGTATAAGCTTGTTTCTGAATCTATTATATTCACCTTTTAAGCTAAAGAAGTACAAAAAATGATTTTCCGTGTGTTGATTTTCAATTTTATTCAAGAAAACTTCGTAAAAGTTCAAGTTGCTTTTTTGCAAACTTTTCTTTGAGTTTTTCTACTTTGAAAAAGGAAATTTTTATTTTTGTATCAAAGGAAAAGAACTGAAAAGATAAACGTGAGAAAATAACTTTTTGCATTCAACTCTAGAGTTCTCCAGTTCATGTTATTTATTTCGAATAAGTGTTAAAAAAAAAGATTCAATTTATACGTACATTCAAATTATGTTTAAAAACATATAAAGATCATCTTTAAATTCATGCTGCAGAAATGCTGATTCCATCAAATAAGTCTCGCACTATTATTATTTAGAACACACTTTAATATAAAATATTTTAATCTTAAAAAAAAACTTACTTATGAAAAACATTTGATATCATTGCATTATTCATTCTACAAATATAAAGAACTACTTAACTAAATTAAGTTTCAATACATGTTTTATATTATTTTGACATTAATTTCACAGAGATCAAACAAATTCTTCATCAGTAAAAACTCCTGTAACGAAATATAATATTTCGTAACTACTCTACAAGCGAGTGAGTGAATGAATAATAACGTCGCAATATCTAGCTACTCTAGGGCTTTTGGCAACGGACCTCGAAATTATGTAACATGGCTAAGTGACAAGGATGACACCTGAGCTGGCACCCCCTCTCCCTATTTCCACACCACACCAACGGCAGGATGTTTGAGCATCGACAGATTCTACGTGCATCTTCCCCCTTCACGGCGTGTCTTCAGCGGTACTAGGTTCGAACTCATGACATGCTAGCCATGTGTCCGCTACCTTGACCACTAGGCTACCGCGGTCACGCACACAAAACTACTCTACAAATAGTCTATACTTTTTTTCTAATGAGGCTACGGATTGGTAATTACTATTACAGATATAGCATATTTCCCAAGGTTCTGGTATCACTTTCTAGTATGGCGCAATATAGGTGGATATCAATTGCCTCAGTGTAATTTTGATGTACAGTTTCTTCCTCAGAGGGGGGGGGGCGCCTGAGCTCTAATGATGCGAAAATATATTAGGAATTTAATTTTGCCAAGAGAATACAAGCCAAGCAAGCAGTCTAGGTATCTTTAACATGCCACATAATCACACGACATGGACGCTGTCGTACCCGAAAACTTGGGCGTATAAGGCCAGCGCCAAACAAAAACGCAATCTAGCCGACTGTATGAGCCATACTATATAATTAGTTTAAATATTAAATACAAGATTGGCGCATAATATTTCTTAGTAAGAAAATAAATTACTATATTAAAATAATTATTGAAAATTTGATATTAAAGGTACTTCTCCCAATTTATTGTTTCATTTGGTAAGATTTATTCTGTTCTATTGTTTTCATTTCTTTCTGCAATTCTCCTGACTATTTTCATTGTTTGTTTCTATACAAGTAAACATGTTTGTATAGGTTTACTTATATATGTTTGAAATATACGTTTGAAGAACTGAAACAAGTTGCATATTATTAGTTTTTTTAAAAATAAATATCTTTTTTAAAGTCTTCTAATAATTTTTCCCTTTCCGACTTTAAGGAAAATATATCCAC
Source organism: Trichonephila clavata (assembly GCA_019973975.1). Taxonomy (NCBI): domain Eukaryota; kingdom Metazoa; phylum Arthropoda; class Arachnida; order Araneae; family Nephilidae; genus Trichonephila; species Trichonephila clavata. The sequence goes on along the minus strand of BMAO01025555.1, from coordinate 3 downwards.
AAA
>BMAO01025554.1:0-40022 GCA_019973975.1 Trichonephila clavata | reverse complement strand
CGTGCCAATCCATTGACATTAGGGGGGAAAATATCACAAAGATTCACAATATCTTTTTTTTAAATAATTTTTTGTTTTTCTGGCAAGGTTCACAAATGTGGATGTACAGCTCAATACCATAACATGCAACATTTTTTTAATTGGTTGAAAGTTTTTTCAGAATTCTATCACGTCCTCAAGTGAATGAGGGAGTGAATATTTACGTCGCACTGTTCAGCTACTCAAGAGCCTTTGGCGACGGACCTCGTATTTTTGAACCATGGTCAAGTGACCAGGACGACAACTGATCTAGCACCCCCTCGACTAACTAGATCACTACACAAACGGGAAGATGTTCGAACTCTCGACAGATTTAATATGCATCGCTTCCCCACGTGATTGGTCTTCAGCGGTACTGGGCTCAAACTATCACCTCCTCAAAATCCGTGACGTAATACTGTACAGCAATGGTTCCCAACCTTTTCATCTTCCTGACCGGTCAACGTTTGATAACTTTACCACGGCCCGCTGAGGGTGGAATATTGATTATTTATATTTTAGATCGTTTGAATTTAATAATTTAATTGTATTTAAACATGCCTTCAGAATAAAATTCAGTTGCACCAAAAAAATGAATATAAAGTTATTTTACATGAAATATAAAGTGATTTTACATGAAAAATAAAGTGATTCTACATGAAATATAAAGTAATTTCTATGGAAGAGAAATGCGCAAAGAGAAAGACATGCAAGAGAGAAATACATCCAGTAAATACAATGAAAATAATTTAATGCTCCTTGAGTGGCCCGATACCATTTGATCCACGGAATGGTGGTTGGGGACCGCTGCTGCGTGATACTGACGCCTTCTTTAACAGGTTAAATGAGAGCACTTTTGTTTTCCACAAACATTACATCATAGCTATTAAACTATCAAATAATCCCGATTTCCTTCTTAGTAGTCATTTTGTACATCAGTTATTAACTTCTAGTAAGTAATTTCAGTTCAGAAAAGAACTTTCTTTTTTTGGCAGCATTAACTCGAATTTTGCCCAGCTCGTCATCGAATAGTTGTTTCATGTCTATAGACCAGGGGTCGGCAACCTCTTAGCTGTGGCGTGTCAAATCAATCTACCAGTATCATTCATCTTATCCCAGAGTATGGCGTTTTTGAAAAAATTCAAATATTGGCAAATTTGTTGAGTAATGCAAAGTGCCACTAAGAATTGTACCACGTGAAACATGTGGCGCGTATGCCATAGGTTGCCGACCCCTGCCATAGACCACGACTCCTTCTCCTGCACCATAGCCTACTCCTCTATTTTCACACAGCACAGAATAAAACGAATTTTTTGTTAAAATTGTTCAAGTAAAATTGAGTATTTTGGCACTGCGAGAACAAAAAGCAATGTTCAATTGACAAATTCTGAGCCTGAGGCACGCGTTAAAAGCCTCGTGTCTTCCCTTGCAATATTCGAACGAATGGGAGATGTATTTCATACTTTGAAGATTTCTCACTAGGCATTCTGTAGAATGCCTAGGCAATCTGGGAGAGAAGACGAACTTCATACATTGCCGGCTAGTTTTAGGCATTCCATACAACGTCTAAGTATTCTGTAGAATGCCGGATTTCATACTTTGCCGGTAACATATATATATCCTTCCCATGGCAACCACATTACCGCGAGATTAAAACATCAAGGTAACCTTATTGTAATGGTATCGCCCATCTTGGCGCACATAGAAAACAACTTGGTTCGTAGCCCTCTGATATCTAATTTGTACAACAAATAAACATTAATTTAAAATTTAAAAAAATTTTTAAATTTAAAAAATGCTGCCTTTTATTATTACATATTTTGTGTCAGCAACAATCAACTAGATTGAGTGATAAATGCAAAAATTGCCTTTATTTTCTTAAATCATACTTTAAAAATGATAATTTATGAGTTTTATTTCTATTTTTAGCTCAATATAAAAATAAAACGTGGAAAGCCACACGATAGACGTGAAACTTCTTTGGCGACGTTGGCCGTAAATGCAGGAATACATCTAATTATATTAAACTGCTGAGAGAACTTACTTTAATCAAATAAAATTCGAACTTCATCTATTGTATGAAAAGATTTTTATTCAATTTTCAGCATCATCATTTTCCAAGAAAGACACAATAAGTGTGTGGTAACTAAAGTAGGATATAAAAATCCTCGTTTGCATTCAATCAAGAAAATGTGAGAAAACTGCATCAATCGTCTCTCCGTATATTGTTTTTCCTTCTCTAGAATCAGTATTCATTGTGAAATTCAGTGTCCGTTTCAAGAATTCAATGAGTGACTTTGCTTCTTCTGACGCAAAATTAACATTAAAGTCTCCAGTTAAGATAATGGGCTTTTAATCATCATCGGATACAATGATTGGAGCAGTCTCTGATGCGTACAGCACTAAAACTTTATGGATAAAGATGATAAACGCTGCAGTAAATGATATATAGACTTTCGCCTAGACATGCTGTTAGTTTTCCTTTTTATTTCTTTTTTCCTTTCACGAAATTTTTTTCCTCTTTTTGCATTTGTTCTAGGCATTCTGACCAGAATTAATTTTAATTCCATAGAAATAAAAAATAATAATATAAACTTAATGCATCACTCACAGAAGTCACTGTGTTTCTTTACAAGACGCTATCCTTAGTGATTCTGGCGTGAACGTTAGTGACTTATACACAATGTCCCAGACACTCCCGTAAAGGAAAAGCGATATAATGGTAATATTTTGGGTGCATTTATTCGTTGAAAACGGCACGTTTTTATTTATTACTTAAAAACTACGAAAATACGCCACACAAGTTCGTTACGAGTAGCGCATACTCACTTAATATCTCAATACCTAAGGGTCTTCAGTCCAAATACAAAATGCCCCATTCCATACCACCTTAGCAATCGGCCAACTTTTTCACGGATATGACGTAAGTCACGGGTGTACCCCCCCCCGCTCTCTTTTCCTCCCGCTCGCTATCTCCTCTCCATGGCGACGTTTCGGGGGGATGGGGGAATCGCTTCTTCCGTTCGCTTTTTCACTGTTATGCAAAACTGGGCAAATTTCCCATTCACTCCGTGAGCAAAGAAGTTTGACATCAAAAAAGGGAAATTTGTTTTGGAATTAATGGAAAATACATAATGTATATATATATATATATATATATATATTAGATTATCTTGCAAAATTCTTTTATACAGATGATTGTCAAAGCAACGCGCTACATGAGTAACGATGACATCCGCAAATCATTAAAATTAAAAGCTTTAAATTGCATATCCAAGATTTTGCTACAAATTTATTTCGTACTCTTCCGCAGTCTAATAACGTAAATATGCTCAATCTTCCTAATTATACCCCTAATATCAACTCTAAAAGACCAAAAAGAATACTCTTGACTCTTTTAATTCCAATTAAATACTAATTTCTAGAGCAAGTTTTATTGTACATCTAATCACTATAAACATATATATATATATATATATATATATATATATATATATATTTCATTTTGGCTTTTTCTACTGGACAAGTCCCTCCTCTTTCTATATGCACTCATGTCCATAAATTAAGGATAATGAAGTTCAGGCAAAGAAAGACAGACAGAAACAAAACAAATTTGACTTATTTGTAAAGTCTATTTATTAAACAAAAGGTAAAGAGCAAAATGATGCTATATGTTTGATATAATTAATAAAAATTGCGATTTTTACTCCCTGGAGCAAATTTCAAAAAAGAACCTACTTACAAAAAACAGTATAACATGGTTAGTATGATGGTTAATACGGAGTATGTCTCCCGGATGATGCAATACAGGCATTACAACGCCTACGCATGCTGAGTATCAAATTATCAATCTGATCTTGGGGAATAGTACACCACTCATCAAGCAATACCCTATGAAGTTCCGGTAGACAGGTGGGAGGGGGTTGACGGGCTGCAAATCGTCGGCCAAGCATATCCCACACATGCTCAATTGGATTGAAGTCCGGTGAGTATGCTGGCCAATCCATACGGGTGATATCCTCTAATTGAAGGCATTCGTCTACAATGTTTGCACGGTGAGGACGGGCGTTGTCATCCATAAACAGAAATTCACCACCCATGGCGCCCCAAAACAAACGTACATGTTGTTCCAAAATGAAATCCCGATAGATATGACCTGTCATCGTTACACTCTGAACATGCAGGTCAGTTCTGGAACCAAGAATAATTCCTCCCCAAACGAGCCATCCTGCACCACCGTAACGGTGTCGTTCAATGGTGTTCTGTTGGTGGTAACGAGTACCTGGTGCTCTCCATATGAAAGTTCGGCGAGAATCAGACTGCAAACTAAACCTGGGCTCGTCGGAAAACATCACACAAGACCACTGTTGCGGTATCCACAATGCATGCTCTCTACTCCAGGTTAATCGCAGGTGACAGTGAGTTGCGGTAAGGGGAACACATCTGACAGGCCTACGAGCATATAGACCAATGTTCCCTAAGCGTCTGTACACGGTCTGCCTTGAAACTGTCGTACCAGTAGCTGAAGAGAGCTGACGAGATAGGTCTGATGCTGTGCTCCGTCTGTTTCTTTTGGCAGTAACTGCCAAATACCGGTCCTCATTCGGCGTTGTAACTCGGGGGCAACCTGTGCTGTAACATCTACTCACATTACCATCATCTTGGAGTCGTTGCCAAAGCCTGGAGATGACACTCTGGACGATTCCAAGTTCCTCGGATACTTCCAGCTGGGTACGTCCACATTCCAGTCGTCCGATAATTCTACCACGTAAAAAATCATCCAAATGCTTCCTTTGTGCCATAACTATGCGGTTATTGCACTGAAAGGCTTTTAAAGCGCTTGTGAACAATTTTACTTCTTTGCCACCATTCCTTATATACCCCTCTCTTACACTCTCGTCATTGTGACGTACTATCCGCACCATCTGGTGGTTTCCTGTAATTTGCATATTCTTCTTCAAGATGTGTGTGATAATTCTACAGGTGAAATTTTTATTTTAGACTTCAATTTTTGTGTGATTTTGAATTACCCTTAATTTATGGACATGAGTGTATTTCATCTACTAAGACCCCTCGGGCAGCCAATAATTACCATTGTTATCACCCGCCATGCACCAATGAGAGAGCAGCCTGTCAGCTCTCCTTCTTCTCGAACTTTTTGTAACATCCATGAAAATTAACCAAATGATTTGCTCATCCAATCAGGAAGCATCTTATCCAGCATGAAAACGAAAACATTGTTCTACACCTATTTCACAGCCAGATATGGGATTGGGAGCTGCAAGCGGGTCATATGCCCAGACATAAAGACCGTAAAGACTGGAATTTATGTGTTTCTTTATTTTGTATAAAGTACTGTTAATGGCAATAAAATTATGGGCTGTTTAACAAATTTCCGAAATCAGTTATTCCCGGGAATGACCGACACGTCCCCGGTACCTTTAGAAAATTCTGAGGAAGGGAAAAAGACTGGAAAACCTGAAAACCTAGTGGCAGTGAAGTGGTTATGGTTGCAAACTCGTGATTGGGGGAAACAATTCATGGATTCGATTTCTCGAGACATTGAGGAACCTCAGTAATGAAAAGGCTGATACATGTCTAGGCGTAAGGACGTCACGTTAGCATGATATGAAAATTTGAAGATTAAACTCCAGCTTAGATCTCTTCATCGTCACTGGAAAAAAAATTAAGGGACCTGTTCCAAGTAGCCGTCTTGTTCCCTCGATATCTGATTTTAATAAGAAAAATTCAAATCAAACAGCATTGATAAACACGATCATCAATTATACGAAATATTTATTGAGCTAGTAACCTCAATATCCCCAAGGTATTGCCAAATTCGACCGACAAATTCAGAGAGGTGATAGTAGGCAGCTTGGAGACGTCAAATCGCCTTCGAACATGAGTTTGCAAACCCCGTATACTCAGAGGTTTTCACAAACACAGTTACGAAAGGTGTGATGTCGAGTGGAATGAAAAGGGACAATGTGATGTAAGAAATACATTTATTAGACGTAAAGCACGTTTACAATGCATCTCAGCTCGATGTCAGAAAGGCAACAACAAGTTGTCACAGGAACTGTTCAAAGTCATAGCACAGCCGACAACAACGAAAAATTGTCGGAAGCATTCAAGCAAATCCGGTATCAGCTGAGACAACAAAGATCCGTGCTATGAGATCCTCCAAAGTTGCCACCGACGAAAAATGCACAAGCAATTTCAGATGGCCATAGAAGAAGAAATCCTAAGGATTGAGGTTCGGGAAGCGTTGAGGCCAATCATTAAGTCCATCATGTCCAGTCTACCTCCTGGAATATGTAGCATGGAGGTGGGGATTTACCGCAATCGAAAAATGTTTTAGTGCATCTTTGTGTACGAGTCACACGTTCTGGTTATGCCAGTTTTATTCTTCCCAGACCAGTAGAAAATTTACATTCGTGCAGATTTCTTCAACCCTACCACAGCGGTTCAAATCTTTGCATTCGTTTGGTCATTTCCTCTGTCTGGCTCATCTTCCGCCCGACGGCTTTTATCATCGCGATCTTCACGACTAAATGGGGTTTGCGTCACTCTGTTCTCCGTTGAGTTTTCGCCCCTATTCTGCCTACTATCACCTTACTGACAAGAGGTGGGCGCTACTAAGTAAATTCATTTTGGAACGAAACTTGGTGTAATAGTAGTACTCCATTAGGGTGTTCAACCCTCAATGTATTAGCGCCGAATGGCCATTCAATTCAGTGAAAATAGCTTTTAAAGTTCATGCTTAGCTTTTATACAATTAAGTTTTAGTTATCTACAGTGACGCAGTTGTATATTTAGTAGCACGCCTGCTTTTTACGTGGTTCGATAGGTTTCGAGTCACGTGATCAACTTTTTTTTCGATTCATTCAATTATTTTTTAAAATTAAATAAATTTATTTAAAAAGGACTTATTATAATTATTTTGTATAATTATAAAATAATTCAATTAGTAATATATAACAAAGAGAGAGACATACATTATTTTTATTATATTATTATAAAATAATTTTTAACAATAATATATTTTAAAGATTATTTTATATTGTATATAATATCTTATTTATAATATATTGTATTTCACATTATAAAACTATTTGTAATTAATTTTTATATAAAATATCATTTATTGTTTACTATAATATATCTTATTATAAATATTTATTAATATAAAAATATATTTTTAAAATGTAATAAAAATATTTATATAATTACAGTAATTATTTTACTTTATAAAATACAATATTATTACACATAAAATATCATTTAATATTTAATAGACCTTTTTTAAATAAATTCATTTAATTATTTTTTAAAATTAAATAAGTTTAAAAAATTAAATGCGTGATTTAAATCCCCCTCAACCCGCGTAGAAAGCAGGTGCACTGCCAACTATGCAACTGCATCACGGGAGATATTTAAAACATAATTGTATAAAAGCTAAGCATGAATTCGAAGGCTATTTTCTCTGAATTGACTGGTCATTTGGCGCTAATACATTGAGGTTCAGTCACCCATCCGGTATAGTGCTTAGCGACGCTGACTGCTGTGCCATAGGGCTTGGGTTCGAATCCCGGATAGGGCATGGATGTTTGTAAATGTATAGTGCCTTCGCGGCATGGGTGTACTCTAAATAGCCGTCGAGCCGCATGTCCTCTTGTGAGGTTGGTGGAAGGGGAAGAGAGGTGGGAGGCCTCTGACCACTCCCAGGGTGTTCTCCCTCAAAATTTGGGTGGAACCGAGCCAAATCTTACTGTCACCTGTATGGTGCTCAAAGCTACGGCTAACGACAGGCGTACTATTTAGCCCGATGCCATAATGAATTTCGTGGGCCTCGGTCTGACTACGTCAGACAGGTGGCATTAGCAACAGCAACATTGAGGGTTAAAGTACTACTACTACATCAAGTCTCGTCCCAAAATGAATTTATTTAGTCGTGCCCTCCCCTTGTGAGTTTGATGGTCGTATTCGGCAACACTCTGAACTTTTCTTATTGTATCGGCTTATAAATCCTTTAAAATGTCTAAATTTTTAAAAAAATATTTTTTTGGATTGATATAACTAATGAACGTAAACAAAAAAATTTAGAACATTTCACTGTTATTTTTTTTTCAACACTGAGTATTACATTACTTTCATAAAAAACCTCTGAAGTCGTTTTAAAGCATACAACCATTTGAAGTTATTTATCTTCCTAAATCTTAATCAAAATTGCGTTGATTAATCAAAAAAAAAAAAATTCTGACCCAGAAATAGCATTTTATGCAGCAATGCTTTTGAAAATAGTGACGATGGCTACAGTAGTAACTTTAAGTCATAAAATTCATGTAATCTATTAAGAAAAATGGAAATTTCTTTGGATTTAAATAAATGTAAAAGTGTTATTTGAAAAAATAAGCAGAGTAAGCGGGAAATGTGCGTAAATTATTACAAACCTGTTTGATTATTTTTTTTATAACAATAGGTTTCTTTTTTGCTAAAGTTACATTTATAATTTTTTAAAAGAATTAGTTATCCGAAACACATAACAATAAAAAATGGAAAAGTTTTTTTTCTCGTTTGAGATAAATTTTCCTTGCTATTAGTTATTATAAAATTTAAACACACCTTCAATCTATAGAAAACTGGTTTTTTTAGTTTACTCCTTAAGAAACGGTTTTCATATGAAGCCTCCGAAAGTGGAACAAATTTCGAATAAGATGATTTTATAATGACTTAAGTATCAAAATCACTCATATCGCCTGCGCGTGCATGTACACAAACAGAAGTGATGGCGTCATGAGTGAAAAAGGAAATTCACATGGTGATTAATTTATTTATTCAGTAAAAGCCCGTGTAACGCCGGCTAAGCGATGGGACGACAAAGCCCGTTCAATGGGCCAAGGAAGTCAAAGAAATTTCGAAAAAGAAAATTCTACTGGTATATTAAAAAAGAAATCACACTCACCCCTGAAAATACTGATATTGAGAGAAGGGGAAATTTCTGCAGCGAAAATTTATAAACTCGAGAAAGCCCGTGCAACATTAGAACATGCAGCTAGTATAATATTAATATTTCAGTTGTTTTTTTATCTGAAAAATATTATAAATTCGAATTTTTTTTTAGCATTGACCGAAGACAGCCTTAAACCTGTGAAGGCGTTTCCTTATCCACCACCTGGGGACAAAACCTCTAGGGATTACAGGCTTCCACAAGGCAGGTACTTCATTGGTCTCATATAATAGTCTGAGTCAAAATGTCTCACAGTTTTGAGCGGCCGCGGTGGCCGATGGTCTAGGCATCGGATCATGACTAGCGTGTCATGAGTTCGATCCTAGTACCACCAAAGACCCGCCGTGTAGGGGAGCGATGCACGTTAAATCTGTCGAGAGCACAAACGTCCTCCCGTTGGTGTGGTGTGGTAGTTAGGAGAGGAGGGTGCCAGCTCAGGTGTCATCTTCGTCACTTGACCATGGTTCAAAATTACGCGGACCGTCGCCAAAAGCCCTCGTGTTGTTAATCAGTGCGACGTTAATATTCTCTCACTCACTCACAGTTTTGAACCATAAACAGTTAATAATGTCGACACTTGAAGAGTTCTTCATTTCTCTCCTCTAAACCCCGTGAATTCCTTAATAGTTTTAGAATCAGTTTACTTCTTAGTCAAAAGCAACCTGTCATATAGAAGAGCTGATGCACATAAAATCAATCTCGGCAAGATTAGACATAGGTTAAAAATATTGAGAACGGGCTTCGAGATGAAGCTCAAAGAATAAGGGAGAAAAATAGGCTTCGGTAGCCAATTGGACATAGTTTTGAACTCAAGGCAACTGTTGTTGTGTGGCGGTTTGGCTGCGGTAGCCTGATAATCAAGGTAACGGACTCATGACCGGCGTATTGTGAGTACCACTGAAATCAAAATGTGTAGGGGGACCAAGGAAAGTTAAATCTGTCGAGAGGCTGAAAATTCTTCTCGTTGGTGTGATGTGGTGTGAAAGTTAGGAGAGAAGATGTCAGCTCACACAAGGACCATCTTCATCGCTTGACCATAGTTAAAAATTGCGAGGTCTGTCACCAAAAGTCCTAGAGTAGCTTAAAGTGCGAAGTTAATATTCACTCACTTATACGGGGCTGATGCACACTTATCCGTCGAGGATCAAAGTCCTCTCCTTGACGTGGTAAGGAAAATTGGAAGGAAAGTATTTAAGTGTCAGAGTACTCAGATGTTGTTTGTTCTCTTCACTTTAACGTGATTTAAAATTACAATGTCCGTCGCGAATGGAGCTCTAATTGCTTTTCATATATAGTGCGGGATAAATTAATATCAGGTCAAATCAGATTGAAGAGTAGAGTCAAATGCAAATGTTATCATCAGATAATTGTTTATAATGACAAAGAAAGCTCTGTACTAATTAAATAATCGAATCCTTAGTAATGTTCTATTTTAGAAAGATTATTGCTAATGAGTTTTGTAACTGAGAATGAGATATTTATCTTGCGAAGGCAATACCCACTCCCGTATCACATTTTAAAAAATTTCTGCACTATATTACCGAAGCCCAGTGGCTGAGTGGTAGTGCATCGCGCTTCTACTCCACAGGTCCGGGGCTCAAATCCCGGGCTGGGAGAGGTCGACTCAGCCTTCCATCCCTTCAGTGGGTGGATAAATGTGTATCAAGCTTGCTTGGAAAATGAAAACTGGGGGTTTCACGTCAGACTGACCACTTGACCGAAACATCTGTGCATGCACCCCAGCACCTTAGTTACGAAAATTGAGATATACACAGTAAACCTTGGACCTCATGGGCTGTTGCACCATGTTACAGTTCAGTGTAGTGTGTCAATTGGAGCCGGGACTTATTATGTGGGAAACAGCCTTTCTATATGACGGATAACTTTTGTGCTGGAGATAAATTGAGCCTAAAAACTATCAAAGAATTCGCTGGTGCTTAGGTGAGAAAAATGAAGTATACCATCTCAAGTGTCGACACTATTAACCGAGTTATTCCTCAAATGTTGACATCGTTTTCTGATATGGTTCAAAACTGTCAGTTATAGTGTTTTGCGGTAGCAGACCATTATGTAAGGTCGTTTAGGTCGACCTTCTCAAGTGTCGACACTGTCCTTCGATCAGAATTCTATAGACTACGAGATCGACTGACAGTGGGCGGACCCAAATGCAGACACCGTGCTATGACACCTTAGATCAAAATTATGAGATAAACTGTGTGTGATCACATATCATTGTGTGACGCAAAACTAGTCGTCATCGTAAAAGGTTAAATAAACGAACTTGAGTAACAATCTTTGTTGCTTCAGATCTCACAAAATGTTTTGTGGCTGCGGTAGCCTAGTGGTGAGGTCACGAACTCAGGAGGGGGTATGTGTGTCATTAGTTCTAGTGAGTGAGTGAATGAATATTTACATTACACTGTTAAGCTACTTGAAGGCTTTTGACGAAGCACCTCGTAATTTTGAACCATGGTCAAGTGACGAAGACGACACCTGAGCTGGCACCACCTCTCCTAACTATCACATCACACCAACGGGAGTACGTTTGAACTCTCGATATATTTAACGTGCATCGCTCCCTTATCCCCGTGCATTTGGGCGGGTCTTCAGTGGTATTAAGCTCGAACTCATGACAAGCAGGCCACGAGTCCGTTACATTGACTACTAGGCCCCCGCGTCATGAGTTTGAATCCTGGTGTCACTGAAGACCCGACGTGTAGAGGGGGCTGATACACGTTATATCTGTCGAATTCAAAGTCCTTTCGTGGTGGATGGGGTAGTTTGGCGAGGGGATCGCATCTCATGTGTTGTCTGTATCACTTGATTGAGGCTCAAACTTGCGAGATCCATCGCCAATAGCCTTTATCTTCTTTTGTGTAGAGCACCGTTATTTTATAACTCTCTTTCAGAAAACCTTTTCAATCAGCAAATCAACGAACAAAGAATCCTTTGCGTGATTAAACTCTGAACAGAAATTTTAAAAAGACAATCAAACATCAGAAATAATCAGGTTAAAATAGATTCCCCACTCCACTTTTTCTTAATTGGTATCGAACAAGAAATCAGAGTTGTTTATTAGATACGAAAGTGTTGATTCTTAACCAAGATTCGCCCTACGTTTCAGAAAGTTCAAGAATATTTAGCAAAATTCAAAATGGACAAAAAAAAACTTAATTTTGCCAGAAATTCGAACACTGATCAGCAAGCAAGTGACCCCTTTGACGACCGTATATCTACGACAGAAGTGATGAATATAATAACTGGTATGCTTGATAAATCGATACATCTGTGTAAACCACAGCTTTCTATAAACTGTAAGGAAGAAATGCAAGAGCAAAAGAAATGTTTTTATGATCAGAGGGAAATAAGTCTGCTGCATTTGACAAGAAAATATCATGACATTTCATATATTTTTGAAGCGCTACCTTCGAACTTCAAGCTGATTTCCACTCTCGAACAAGATCTTCTAAATATGCATTTACCATTGTTTCAGGAAGATGAAGAAAACTTGCTGAAAATGAGGACTGTCAATATTAAATTGAAATGTATGGCACAACTACTTCAGGAAAATGCACAGCCAATTTTTTATGGAGTTTGGGAAGTTATGAGAATGTTCCGCAAGTTTAAGGCAAAAACTCATGATGTTAATGACGAACTGGACGAATTTTTAAGCGTATTTTTCCCAAGAATATTTTCAGAAAAGGCTGGCAAAATCATTCCTCGAAGTAATCACTAGTTTTAGCGAAGCTCGACAAAAACCATTATTTAATCTATATTCTGTATTTATACTTATAAAAGATTGATTTTTTTTTAAATAAAACTAAAAACGACATTAAACTTGTTTTTAATATAAGTGTAAATCAATATTCATTTATGAAATATTTTAAATGTCCGATTATATTTTGTAACAAATATCAATATATTGCTCCATAAATTGATAAAATTTTTCATATAGTATAGTTGAATGTTTTAAGCTTGTGCATTAATGATTGTTTATTCCGGGCTTTACAAATCAAATTTGATAAAGAATATGCACAACTTTTGAAATTTATCGCAAAATTAAGCGTATAACACTCGCCTATACTTTTCAGCAGCATTTTTTTTAATTTTTAGGTATATTCACCGTATAATGCACACCACATTTTTTTTCGAAGAAACTCGAAATGTGTGTTTGTCGTACTCTTATGTTTTAATGTTATTTATTCGAATTTTTATCCAATATTTTTAAATAAATAGTATACTTCTAGAACTACAACACTATAAGATCTTAAAAGGTATGTCATTTATTTTAAATATACATTATTTCGATACACATGGAAGTTTAACTTTTTGTTGCTTCTTTTTTTCAAAAATTTTAAAACTATTATTTTTTTTTATATCCGGCGTTGCTAGTTTGATATCCTAGGACCTAGGTCTACGCACTAAGTTGTTGTTTACGTTCGCCAAGATGGGCGATAACATTACAATATGGATACCTTGATATTTTCAACATCTTGCAATGTGGTTGCCATAGGAAAACGTATATAACGATTGATTTTTATTGGTTTTTTCCCCGCGGTAAACCTATTAATTTCAGACAATTTCTTTAACAATTTAACCGTTTTAATTGCATTTGCAGTATTCCAAGCAAGTATTTCAGTCTTGGATTTTATTTTGTGCTATTTTCGAATACGGATATTTCTAATATGAGTGAGTACTAGGATATTTTTTTGAAAAAAAATGTGTTGTATTTTTAATTATTGCTATAAATATCGTCTATTTTCCCTTTATTTTACTTTTTAAAAATCTTTTTTAACGTTCCTTGTACGATGAAATTCGTTGAAGTTTCGTTTTGGAACATTGCAAGTTTTCAGTATTTTTGAAGTGAAACTTCTTTGTGGACGGGAGTGAATGGGAAATTTACCCAGTTTTGCGTAACAGTGAAAAAGCGAACGGAAGTAGTGATTCCCCCATCCCCCCGAAGCGTCGCCATGGTGATGAGATAGCGAGCGGGAGGAAAAGAGAGCGGGGATGGGGGCTACACCCGGTGACTTGCGTCATATCCGTGAAAAAGTTGGACGTTTGCTAAGGGGGAATTGTGTATCAAAAGTATATCTTGCTGCTATGGACGAAAGGTACTTAGGTATTGGTGACATTAAGTGGGTACCCTTGCTACTCTCGTAACGAACTCACGTGGCGTAGTTTTTATGTAATAAACGTGCCGTTTTCAACGAATAAACGCACCCAAAATATTACCATTATATGGCTCTTCCCATTACGGGAGTGTCTGGGGCATAGTGTATATGTCACTAACATTCGCACCAGAATCGCTACGGATAGCGTTTTGTAAACAAGCACACTGACTTCTGTTAGTGATGCATTTAGTTTATATTATTAATTTTTATTTCCATTGAATCAAAATAAATTCTGGTCAGATAGCCTAGAACAAATGCGAAAAGAGTTTCGTAAAAGTAAAAAAAAAAAGCAAAATTAGCAGCAATTCCGGGCGAAAGTCTATATATCACCAGGAAGTTTTGTCGCGGCTTTTATCTTTATCCATAAAGTTTTAGTGCTGTACACATCAGAAGCTGCTGTAATCATTGGATCCTTTGATGATTAAAAGCCGAATATCTGAACTGGAAACTTTAATGTTAATTTTGCTTCAGAAGAAGCAAAGCCACTCATTGAATTCTTGAAACGGACACTGAATTTGACAATGAATACTGCTTCTAGAGAAGGAAAAACAGTATACGGAACCACGATTGATGCAATTTTCTCTCATTTTCTTGATTGACTACAAACGAGAATTTTTATAACCTACTTTAGTTACCACACACCTTTTGTGCCTTTCTTGGAAAATGATGATGCAGAAAATTGAATAAAAATATTTTCATACAGTAAATAATGTTTGAATTTTATTTAATTAAAGTTCTCTCAGCAGTTTAATATAATTAGATCTATTCCTGCATTTACGGCCAACGTCGCCAAAGTAGTTTCACTTCTATTGCGTGGCTTTCCATGTTCTTTTTTTAATGATATTCATCGAACTAGTTTGATATCATGGGGCAAGGCGCCAATCGCTGCTTGGCGTGATAAAGGAATCTCGCCAAGCAGCGTTTGTTGTCGCTGGAATGGAACCCAAGATGGCAGCCAAGCGGTAAAAAAATCGTCAGGAAGATGATTTTAAAGAATTGTTTTGAAATACAATGAAATATATTTCATTGAATATATTTCAAATGAAGAATATAGGAAGAGATTGAGAATAACCAAGATCAATGAATATAAATATAATAAAAAGTTACACTTATATAAACTAATAATAATATTAGACAGTATTGATAATAATCTTATAATATACTTTAATATAATAATTATATCTAATATTCATATAGTATGATTTAATAATTATATATAATAATAATTTAATAGTTATTATAGAAAAGAATAATTATCGTATTTTAATATAATAAATATTATACATAAGAATACTCATAACATAATAATTATAAATAAATAACAATTATAAATAACATTATTCAATAATCTTTATAATTATTACATATAATAATTATATTTTTATATTTTATTATTAATAAAATAATTACAAATATATAATAAAATTAATAATGAATATAAATTAAAAAGCTAATCATTTCTAGTATACGATATCTCTATGTGGCAACCACATTACCAGACGATAAAAATACCAAGGTATACCAATATTAATGTTATCATTCTTCTTGGCGAACATAAACAACTTGGCACGTGCCCCGTGATATCAAACTAGCACCAAAATAATTGTTAAATAATACTACATGAATGTATAATTATTACTATATAATATTATATGAATATTGTATATAGTAATTACTATAAAATTATATTATAAGATTATGTATATTGTGTGCATAATATTACTATTAGAGAAAATGTGATTGTTTTTAGATTATATTTATATTCATTTTTTATTGATCTTGGTTATTCTTAATCTCTTCCTATATTCTTCATTTGTGATAGATTTTACTGTGTTTCAAAAGTTCTTAATTATTTTTCTGGCGATCTCTTACCTCTAGGCCGCCGTCTTGGGTTCCATTCAAACAACATGTGCTGCTTGGCGTGATTCTTTATTATGCCAAGCAGCGTTTGGTGCGTAGACCCAGGATATCAAACTACACTGCTGGCCACCGTAAATGCAACACCCTGAAGGAAGCACGCAAATAACATGAAATTTACAACATGCAGTAGCGGAGGTGAGATATGCAAATGATTCGAATTTCAGTGCAGACACACAACACACACGCCTGTGGCGCCACCTCAAAGCGCTATTTAAGGCTTGGAGATTTCGACGATTTCAAGTTCGGCAATTTTGTTTTTCTTTATTTTTTTCAAAAAACGATCAGTTATGTCTCGTAGAAAACAGCGATCACCTTTTGATCAAGTATCCGAGTTCGACAGAGGAAGGATAGGGGCCTACCGAGATCGTGGATTATCTTTCAGGGAAATCGATAGTCGTGTTGGAGGAAACCAAACAACTGTAATGTGGATATGTGACCGTTAGATGCAGAAGGGTACAACGGACTGACGTGGTCGATCGCATCCACCTCAGTGCACAACTTCACGTGAGAACAGGCAAATTGTGCGCATGGCAGTGACGGATCGCTCAGTCATATCACGAACCATAGCACAGCACATCGAGTCTGTAACGCATCATTCAGTGTCTGCGCTTACCATTCGACGCCGTTTACAGCAGAGTGGTCTGTCCGAAAGACGTCCATTTCTTGGTCTACCTTTGACGCAGAACCACAGACGTCTCCGCCGCCAATGGTGCGATGAAAGAAGGATGTGGGCGGCAGAATGGAATGAAGTTGTCTTTACTGACGAGTCACGCATCTGTCTGCAACACCACGATGTTCGGATTCGAGTCTGGAGACACCGTGGATAGAGGATGCTGAACAGCTGCGTTATGCACCGCCACACTGGTCCTGCACCGGGTATTATGGTATGGGGCACAGTATTGGATATCACTCTCGCACTCCTCTAATACGCATTGCCGGTTTTTTTAAACAGCCAGCGCTACATCTCCGAGGTGTTGGAGCCAGTTGTCCTTCCTAACATTCAGGGCTTGACCACAACCATATTTCAACAAGATAATGCACGACCACAAGTGATACGCAATGTCCAAAGGTTCTTCGTCAATCACCAGATTGAATTGCTTCCCTGGCCGACTCGCTCTCCGGATCTTTCACCGATAGAAAACATGTGGTCCATGGTTGCTCAACAATTAACTTCTATTACACCCCCAGCTGCCACACCAGATCAACTTTGGAAACGTGTGGATGCTACTTGGTCTGCTGTACCCCAAGAACGCATCCAAAGTCTCTTTGAATCGATGCCGAGGCGTGTGGCAGCGGTGATCTCCAACAATGGCGGCTACTCTGGCTCCTGATTCTGGCAGGAACCACACTTCACAGAAGTCTATAAATGTAATCATTTGATACTTGGTCAACATGTTATCTAGAAAATAAATTTTGTTTTGCTATCTCTTGTCTTTCTTGGTGTTGCATTTACGGTGAACAGCAGTGTAGGTCCTCTGTTTTATAAAATCTGACCCAATGTGATTCATTTCATACTCAAAACTTGTTTGAAATGTTTCCATAAATGCTGTTTGAGTCCGCGAAAAATTTTCATCCTTTTTATTTATTTTTTTCTAATTTTCTTCAAATTATTTAAAAATTAGTAAAATATTTACTCAAAATTAAACAGTAAACAAGAAATATAAAAAAAATTTTTAAGTCAATTCCTACTTTGAATGAATGAATAGAAAGTAATTACACACACACACACACACACACACACACACACACACACACACACACACATATATATATATATATATATATATAATATAATATATATAATCAAAATTTCTCTACAAGAGAGTGATAATTTAACATGATTAATACTTAAAATAATAGCAATTGCTAGATAACCAGACAACAGAATTTAAAAAGAGATATGAAAAATTGAAATAACAGAGTAAAATATAAAAGAATGGATGCTACAGTATTATCAACATTGCTGGCTTAGGACAGCTTGTAGACATAAAATTTTCCTTAAAAAAAATTTTCTCTATAAAAGTAGGGTTGAACATGTTTTTTGGCCAGCCAACCTTCCCATTTTTTGTTAATAATACTGAGCAAAAACCAATTGGAAATAATGGATAGGAAATCTAAATCCATCATGAGAAAAAAGTAACTTACCTAAAAATTGCATACTGAAATGCAGAGCCCGCGCTAAATCTGAGTACAATAAACAAGTTATTGCCAGATTCTGGACCGAAATACAATTTCAAAACAAAGCAAAGGCTGAAAAATAGCACTTAGCAAAAATATGAAAAGAATAGAAATAATAAAATAAGAATTGTAAACATACTCTCATTATCTTAGAGACTCTAATATGATTTAAAAGTTATAATAAATTTTAAAAAATTAATTTTATCTAAAACTAGAAATCGGGGGTATTTAAAAACTATCTAGGAAGAATAATAAAACTATAATATTAACCTGTTAAAACTATGGAAATTTAATCCTTACTTTTTAGAATTTCTATATTTAAATACCTATTAATAAAATTAATTGGGTAGTTTTGAATTAAACATTATTTAGTAAAATGTTTATAGTTTTTTATTTTTTCTGATTTATTTAGAAACTAGAAATTTATTGCGTAGTGTGTAATTAATAACAATATTTCTGAATATAGATACATGCACATTACTCTCCCAATGCGGTACTTTTATAATATTGAAATTAAAGTCTTCTCGTTTATCATAAATATTAGTAACTATTTTATTATCTTTTAATTTAATTTCTCTATCAAGAAAATTTGCTTCATAATTATTACTATTTGTCTGTATTAAATTAAGATATTGTGGATAAAAATTAATATTAGGTTTAAAATTGTCTTGCTTGCCAAAAATGATTATATCATCTATATAACGAAAAAAGTAATATTCTAAGTTGTCTGTGAAATTATTTTCAAAATAATGTAAATATAAATTGGCAAGACAGTTGCTAGCTGGGTTGCTAGCAAGGGTTACCACCTTGTGGTAGACCCTTATTCTGTTGATAAAAAATAATTACCTTTATGATAAACATAATTCTCTGTTAGAACTAACCTAAGTAGAGAACCAAATCTATCATATTTGACATTTTTAAACAAATTATCTTTATGTAATTTTACAAGTGTTTTTATCATATCATCAATATTAATTGAGTTAAAAAGATCTTCAAAATCTAAACTAAATACTGAAAATACCTTTTTATCTTTAATTTGTACAATAAGTTCTGTACTATTTTTAAGAATGGCTGAAGTTTTTAGATTATTTATTGTATCTTGAACCTTTCATGTAGAATTTTGCCTGATTTGCTGATATATATGTATTAAAACCATTAGTAACTGTTCTAATCTTTACTGGATCTTTATGAAATTTAGGAATAAGAAATACATGTGGAAATTTAAAATTATTATTAATTTGTATTTTTAATTGTTTATGAAAAGCCAAATGTCGATTATTAATTTCTCTATCAGAAATTGATGACCTAATAAAGGCTATATTATTTTCAAAATGTTTGTTGAGCATTAAACTATAATAGTATTTACAAATGAAGGCAAAATTTCCAGGCACTTTATCAATATAAACTATAATAAATTTATTTTGTAATTTTTTAATCTGATTTTTAATATCATTAAAAAAGATGTTATTATCTGTACTAAAGTTATATTTATTAATCTGTTGTGTGTTACATTTAAACTCTGTGATTGCCCCCCCCCTCTATAGGTATACTATATTTAATAGCAATTTTATAAATGAATTGCTCGATATCATTATATATATATACACATAGGGAGATAGCGAACTAATAATAGGAACTGAAAAAAGGGCATGATTTGTCTGCATTGTGTTGTAACAATGCACACCCGGTTTGGCTGAAAAACCGATTTTCGACGCCAACTTTTGTCATTGTTTTAACAGTTACATTGTTAGAAACAATGGAGATAAATCTAAGTTGGCATCAAAAACCGGTAGTTAATTTTATTAATTAACTGGTTATTATGAATTAATATTTGAAAAAACTATGTTGTCATCCACTACAAATTTTTAAAAAAATTATTTGAATTTGATTGAATGAATAGGAAGAATTTTATTAACGATTGAAAATATGAACAAGATAAATATATATACATAAATATAGAGAGAGTGTGAGCTAATAGTAGGAATTGAAAAAGGAAATAAATCATACGCAGATTTTTAAATACATCATTGTCAGCTAAAAAAAGAAAACGCTTCACTCAAATTTGTTTCGCACGCAATACCACTTAGTATTGTACTTAGTATACTTATAATACCACTTAGTATACGCAATAGCACTTAGGTGTCGTCCTCTGCACTTGACCTTGGTTCAAAATTACGAGGACCGTCAGTTCATGTGAGCAAGCATTCATTTAAGCTAAAGGTCTTCAACCTTTCACACTCAAGCGCCAAATTAATAAATTTACGATGATCCGTGGGCAGTGGCGTAACAGAGAACATTTGAGTCTCCGTTACGGCACTGTCAGTCAGGCTTTGGGCCTCCCACAATGCGGGGGACTACGTTGTGCCAATGTCTGCGGGCCACATCAATAAATTCCTAGTGATCCGCAGGTCACACGACCGTCGAAAAAAGAATATTGCAGTCAGGAAATTTATATAACAAGTAATAAAAAAAATTAAGTCAATTCCTACTTTGTTAGAATAAATTATAGCTTTAAAAAAACTAAAGAACACGCTTTTATACTGAATCGAACTAAAAAGTTAGAAAATAATTCTTAACATAAGAATAAAAGGATGAACGAGAAAAATAATATCATTGGGGTAAAAACGTGGAGTGTTCTATAAATATATCACTGTTGTAGTTTCTAACTTCTATTCCGAAATTCTGAGTTAGTGTAAAAATGTAGTACAAAGCACCCCACGCTTTTACACCAATGACATTATTTTTCTCGTTCATCATTTTATTCTTTTATTAAGAATTATTTTTTTTACTTTTTAGCTCGATTCAGTATAAAAGCGTGTTCTTTAGTTTTTTTAAACTATAATTTATTTTTCATTTTTTAGTTCGATCTACAATAAAAGCGGGTTTCTAAGTTTTTTAAACTATCATTTATTCATTGTTGAATTTATCCTTGAGTTTGATATTTGGAGCCGAAATTATACTTGGCTGCTAGAATTAGACTTGCTCTTCAATGGATATTAATTAAAGGGTCTGAAGTGTATTTGTTCTCTCCGTTTACGGGGCCTCGGATGAGTCCCGTATGGATATATTAGATTCCGTCTCTATCGTCTGATTATCGTTAATTCTGACAATCCTGATAAGGACAATGAAACAAAATTATGAAATTATTGTATTGTCATCGGTCCTTGACAATTGTGCCAAATTTCGAATTCATCCGATCTTTTAAAGTGGGTAAAAATCGAGTTCTAAGATTCCGTTACATACAAGCGAATCTTATAAAAGCGTGTTAAAAATGTACTGACGCCATCTGTTGCATCTAGTTGTAACTTCGACAGAAACAGCACCGAATAAATTTAAAATTTAAAAAAAATAACGAATGAATTCATATTTGAAAAACATCAAGTGTCATCCACTACAAGTTTAAAAAAAAATGTATTTGAACTTGAATGCGTGTGTGGATAAATAAAAAGTATTTTACAGACGAGTGATAATTTGAAGAAGATATATATATATATATATATTATATATATATATATATATATATAGGGAGAGAGTGAACAGAGAGAGTAGGAATTGAAAAAGAGGAAAGTTTGTTTTTCAAGACTACAACTGATTCTTAGAAAAGAGATGATATTGGTTTCAAAAAGTTTAATAGAAGTTGAATAACATATACTTTGCAAACCTTTCTGTTAAAGATAACATGCCACCTTTTCTCCGAAAATTTCAGAGATTTGATGCATAGTCAGATTTTTTTTTTACTTAAAATGCAGTGACATTTTTGAAAAATTCATGATTAACGGAAAATTTCATCTAAAATAGATATCAAACACATCAGTGGAATGTTTTAAATATCTAGAATAACAGAAAAAAGGGAGTTTTTTTGCGACAAAAAGCAGACAAGACAATTTTTTTAAAATTGCCTCGAAAGAGGGACCATTAAAATGTAATCAGCAGACCATACGTAGCCCATGGGCCCCAGGTTGAAGACCCCATAATTAAAGCTTAATTTGATTTTCTCATTAACACATTACACTTCATAATTTTATGAGGGCTATTGGTGAGAGACTTTGTAATTTCGAAATTCGATTAAAAGACGAGAACGACAACTGAGTTGGCCTCTCACTCTCCAAACTTTTACATCACACATACGTAAGTGCTTTCACCACCACGGATTCAACTTACATCTTCCCTTCTTTACAGAAGATCTTCAGTGGCCCCCGAGGTGAGTGAGTTAATATTAACGTCACACTATTCAGCTACACGAAGGCTTTTGGCGGCGGACCTCGTAATTTTAAATCATTCTCAAATGACGAGGATAACACCTGATTTGGTACCTCCCTCTCCTAACTACTACACCACACGGGAGGACTTTGAACTTCGACAGATTTCACGTGCATCGCCCTCCCCCCACCCCTACACGGAGAGCTAAAAAAAGGCTATAAAAACTACAAATTTCTTCACATACACTGTTTTAATTTCTTCCTCTAAGTATTTTTAATTTGATGGAAGTTTCAAATGAATTATAAATTAATAACCAAAATAACATATATTTTTCGTAAATGAGACATGCTACTATTCTATCCCCGAAAAGATATTCATGTTTCGCATGTTCTGTACTATCCGGTGTCCCAAATATTCAGACAATTAAATCAACTTTTAAAAAAAAGGAAGCCGATGTAGTTCAGTACAGTAACCTGTACTGAATTATTATAGTTCAGTTCATAAAACTGTATAATTGGAGACTTGACTAACGCCTTATGCTCCGACAGAATTTGATGATTATAGTAAATTTAGAACCTATTGGTTGATATTTTTGAAACTATTGGTTGATATTTTAGAATCTATTGGTTGATATCAAGAATTCGTCCACTTTTTGGACATGCTCTATTGTTTTATAATTCGCTATTGTTGGATAGGACCATTTTTCGGGGGTGGAGATAAAGTTTTTCGTTGTGCTTCGTATTTGCTGCAGGTTAAAATGAAATGTTCACTTGTTTCTGGCACTTGACATTCCGAACACAATAGAGAATCTATTTGTTTAAAAAGAAACTAAATATCATTCAATGGTAGTGTTTTTGCTCGCATCTTATTAATCAAAACCTCTGACTTTCTATTGTTTGCTGCCTGTCTACTCCACTTTTCAAGATGTGAAATATAATTATAATTTTTATATCAACTGCTTCCTGTCCATGCCTTTTCATTTTTATTTTTATGATGTTTTTTGAAATATGCATGTAAATCTTCCACTGAAATCCAAGGAATAATACTCCAAGGATCTGGAGAGGTCTTGGCTAATTTATCCACTTTTTCATTGATCTATTCCTTTATGAGCCGGTACCCAAATGAATGTGATGGATTGAACTAGAAGACTCTCTTGCAAAGTTGAACTTAAATTTAAAATTATCGTTTTGGATTTTCTATTAATATTTTGGATACTTTTTTAAACTGATAAACTGTCCGTCAGGATAACATAGTTTTCTGCTTCTGTAACCCAATTTTGTAATGCAGTCCATACGTGTGGCTATAGCTACAGCTGTGAAAATTGAAATAAACTCTTTTAGTAGGAAATTTTGTTGAACGTTTTTCTTGGGAATTAAAATTCCTATTGTAGTCTGATTTGTAGTTTTTGAGCCATCTGTTGCTATTAGGATACTGTTATTGAAATTTGTTTGGATGTAATCGATGAACATATTTTGTACTATGATGTCTGGGAGATCTTTGTTTTGAAAAGGCAGTTCATGCATATAGATGTTTATTTTATGGCTTTAATAGATCGGTGAAGGCGAGGCGATATAAATATACGATTGGCTACATTCTGCTGTGGTTACCAGTTAATTTACTCTCGCCAAGTTTCAATATTAGTTACAAAATTCTTCGACAGACCAGGGCCATTTTTAACCTCCCCCGTGCCCTAGGCACTTCAAATTGTTACGCCCCACATACTACTATTTCCAGAGCACCCTCCTTCTTCAGTTCTTATCTTGCCGATTTTGGTTTGGAAAGAATTTTCCCTTACTCTTTTCCCTTTCTTTGTTTTGTCTGTTTGGAGAATCTTACCATTATCCATCACCTATGAACCCACCGTCGGCCCCCTCCATACGGCAGGTATTTATTGCTCAAAGATATTTTTGTTGCAGTCGTACTTCCTTAACTTAAAATTTGTAGAAAAAGTACGACAGAAGAATCTAAATTCAATCATCAATTATTTGGCTTGATTTGATTGGAAGTTGTCCTCTAAAATGAAGCGAGAGCTAACAAAGACGATCCTCAGTTTTTACGCTCTCAGCATCAGAAGGAGCGAGCCACGGTTGCTTAGTGGTCAATATCACGAACTCGTGGCTGGAGTGTCATGATCTCGGACCATGTGTTGATGAACACCCGCTACACGTTAAATACGTCGAGGTTCAAACGTTCCACCGTTGGTGATGTGTGGAAGTTAAAAGAGGGGGTAGAGCTTAGGTTTTGTCCTCGTAACTTAACCATGATTCAAAATTATGACGTCTGTCACCAAAAGTTCTCATGCAGCTTTATAGTACGACGTTAACATAACTCTCCTAATTTGCCAACTCGGACAACAAGCGACAGCGGTACTTGAACTTACAACCCATTCTCCAAAACTCTGCACTACGCTAGTGGGAAGACTTTGAGCCATGACAGATATAACGTGCATCAACCCCTGTACATGGCGTGGCTTCAGTGGTATCAGAACTCTAACACATGATTCGCTGGTCACGAGTTCGAATCCTAATCACTTAGCTACACCACCGCCATGAATCTTATTTATATAAATCCCATTTTTTTCTAAACCTAAATAATGTACTGTGCATTAAAAATATTTTTGTTTCAAGTTTATTGTGTGCCAATCGAAGGAATTTATATAAATGTCATGGTAATTCAAATAACAAGGCTAACTCAGTACATTACACGTCGAACTCTTCATGGGTCTAGCCAATATCCATTGTCATGAAGATACATACTTCCGAGCCATGGGATAGCCAATTTTCTACACCAGGGGTCTTAACCATGGCCCGTGGGCAGTATTCGAGCCACCTTGAATAATTTTACGGCCCGCGAGATCCAATACAACTTTACAAAATACTCTTAAGTTGATCGGGGTTCGAGGATTTTATGCAATCAGTCGCAAAGAGCTAAAGAGTTTTTCATGAGTGATGGAAATTTATTGTCTAAAAACAATCCTTGAAGTACAGGGTGGCCATAATTAAACTGCAAGTGTTCAAGGGGTGCCGAAGAGGAAACCACTGGGAATATTCCACTGAAATTTAGTATCTACACGTTTCAGAGCATGCGCAAATCAAATAGGCAAGGGGAAAAAAATCGCCATTTTCACCCGGTAGATGGCGCTGCACCGTATTTCAACGCTCACCGGTGTCATATACAAATTCCAACACCTATAGACAGAGCATAATGACATTCTAAGAGGCATATAAGCAATATAAAACATCATTTACATTTTATCATAATTCCATACAATTCGCTTCAGGAACGATTTTTTTACAGTATCATGTTATCAAAAGTTAACGTAAATTAAGATCACAAATTAAACTATCCTTAAAAACGCTTTGGAAAGCAATTAAACTCTTATTTATTCAAAGAAATTATCACATGATGTGCTTAATATGCGAACCACCAGATGCAATCACATGCTTGAAGCATTTTTATTTTATACGGATAACGCCGAAGAATGTGGCGCAACACTTTATGCACAGTTGACCATGGAACTTGTTGCAGCATTCTGGCTCCTAAACTGCTACTCGTAGTAGCAATAGCGTCATCAAATTGTTGCACTCTTTCTGGGTTTACAGGACGTGCACCGCCGTCTTGTGCTTGGAATAATGCCCAGTTCTTCTGTTTCTTCAAATTTAGAAATCATATTTTTCAATCCATTGACACACTCATTGGACCTCTTTTTAATCGTTTCATACGCCGGTATTCGCTCAGAGTTGCTGAATAATTGCTACCATTCTGATAGAATATCTTCACTAACAATGCACGTTCCTTCTTATTCAGAGTCATGATTGACCATTACTCAATATGGTCTTATTTTTATACTGTTCGATGAGCTTAAAATTTGCATATATGCCGTTGATAAGCGTTGAAACATGGTACAGCGCCATCTATCGGGTGAAAATGGTGACTTTTTTTCTTGCATATTTGACTTGCGCATGTATTGAAACGTGTAGATGCCAAATTTCAGCGGAATATTTCCAGTGGCTTTCTCTCCAGCACCCCTTCAACACTTGCAGTTTAATTACGACCACCCTGTGTACTTGATGCAGTGCTCAAATTCGCTGAGTAAATCTCAGAGGGCCTTCACATCTTATACAGCACTATCAGTGTCTAAAATACAAGTTTGTAAAACATTATTCACTAGCACACGCTCGTCATACACAACAGCAGAAGTAATAATTAATCGCTGGTCGACTCTTCACGGTCAGATCAAAACTACACTTCAAAAAAATACTAATTGCTAGTCAAAACATTACTGACTCAGTTTCAGAGAGCTACTCACTATTTATAGGCCTAATGGATTCTTCTAGAAAAATTCGCTTGCGCCATAGATCGCAATGTTATTAAATTTCTCTACGCTTAACGCCGTTGGAACATGGATCACAAGGTGATCCTCCGTCCCATACTGAGAGTATCAGAGTCCTGGGAGAGTGGTTTTGCATGAATGGGGAGATGGAGCCTCCTGATTGGTCGATGGGTGTAGCATTCGAGGTGGCAGGGGATGACGCAAGAGTGTATTGACTTCGCCTGAGTAGTTCTGGATCTGAAGAGTAGGCGGAGCACTGTGATTGGCGGGTGAGTCACTTCTCACCTGGCTGTACTGATAGTTTAAAAGAGTAATATTGAAAAAGTTGGGGGGGGGGGCTTGCCTGGTGGGATATTAGATTTCTCTACTAATTTCCAGCAATTTTTCGGATCGCGAACTCGCCAAAAGTGGTCATCAACAGAGTTTCTAAGTCGCCAAAAATGATGCCAACTTGGCTCTATCACCGAGATTTTGAAAAGTTTCCATTGAAATGCCACTCTAATGTAAGGAACGGCGTGCTTGGAAATATTACAATTTATAACATAAAATATATGCAACATAAACGTATTACCCATCCAAATATGAATTATTTACACTATTATAAGTATTCTTTACACGCAAAATTCGTAACAATATGATTGTTTTGTGCCATAATTTTGTTTTTAGTATATTTCTAATATCATGGCTGAGATAGCATATAAAGAATATGAGGGCTGTGCTTTTTTTTCCGAATATTACAGACCAAATTCCCACTTTTGATCCATTTTGTTTTCTAAAAGTAATGCCTTTCTTTTTTCTTTTTTTGATTAAGATTTCGCTAATTTCGTCTGTCATAAAAAGTGATAAACATAGGAAGTGACATGAAAATCAATAATTATTAGTTTTTCTTGATGGTAATGTTTTTTTTCTCCTGTTTAAAGCTTTAGGTTTTTTAATTCCTCTTTTGAAGCACTTCCTTCTCAATATTGCTCTTCATTTTACTTCTGTATCCGGCATTTTCTATTTTTTTAAATCCTGTTGTTCATCTTCTTATTATTGCTGCAAATCGCGCCTTTCTACTTCATTTTACTTTTAAATAATGCATTTTTAAACTTTCCTTTGTTAATGGAATTCACTAGAGGAACTCGCAATTTTTGGAATATTGCAAGTTATCTGGGTACACAATTATTGATATTCATTATTGATTAATTTCAATATACATTATATAGTTATTTTTTATGTATATAATATATATATAAATAATTATATAATACAATTATTATTATATATGGAGGATATCCCGTGGAATTTTCTTTGTAAAAGGTTAGATCATATCCCTGTACAGAGGACGGTAATTTTAGTTAAAACAGCGCATTCCAGAACAACGCCATCTGGCGGGCTTATTAAAACGCCAACACAATTTGTTTTCCGGAAGAGGCCCACTAACACTAAATGCATCCGCGCCCGCTCGCCCATAACCAGGCGGTAAGTTGCATTCCCATCGCGTAATGAGTTTTTTTTTTTTAAATCTCTAACATCCTCCTAGAGGGTATAATCTAACTTTCCTATTTTTTAATAACTGCATGTTCTAATTTCTATTTTGTAAATATTATCTCCCTGTAAATACTCCCCTAAAACTCATAATAAATTATTTCGTTTGCAAAAACTCTCTCTCTTTGAATTATGTTGTTTATTCACTCAAACTTAACCCATAGATCGTAAGAAACCCCTAGACACCCGACAACAAAAAATCCCGCTATCTGAAGAATCTAACTTTTTGGAAGATTTCGGTTAGATTCCCACATATATAACATTTATATTGTATGATTATTATTTTGTATATAATATAATTCTTATTACATTATATTATATGATTATTAGATATTTTACCCTGTTTTTATTAACTCGCTTTCTTGTCTGTTCAGATGGAAATTTGTAATTGATTTTAATCTAACGTCCCGATGAGCTAGGGACGTGAAATTTGGACCATACCTCAGAAGTGGATGACGATGCATAAAAATGGGGAAAAAGTTCTGTTCAGAGGTGGGCCCCGATTTCGACAAAGGGACCCGTAACACTAGAACTTACACGAACAAAGACCATTTGTCTATAGCATGGGTCGAGTTGCGTCTACGTATAAAATTTCGTGGCTCTGTGGTCAAAAAGGGGCCCCCAGGCTAGAATGTTTTTTTTATTAAATCGCTTTCTTGTATGTCCGTCTGGGTGGAATTTTGTAATTGATTTTAAACTAACTTACTGATGATCTAGAGACGTGAAATTTGGACCATTGCTCAGAATGAATGAAAATGTAAAAAAAAAAAAAGTTCTAGTCTCAACCCGGGCAACCAAAGAGGCTTGTATGTCTGTACGCGTGGAATTTTGTAATTGATTTTAATCTAACTTTCCAATAACCTAGAAATTTTGACCATAGCTCAGAAGTGGATGGCAAT
The DNA here is from genome assembly GCA_019973975.1 of Trichonephila clavata. NCBI lineage: Eukaryota > Metazoa > Arthropoda > Arachnida > Araneae > Nephilidae > Trichonephila > Trichonephila clavata. The sequence continues at coordinate 10,760 of BMAO01025554.1, read as the reverse complement.
GCATGAAAATGTAGAAAAAAGAAGTTTTAATCTCAACTAGGGTTTTTTTCCCCAGTAACCCGGGATCCTGGGTTCGCTTCCTCAATTATATATGAAGTGGCTATTTTTGACGTGACTGTAGATTTCAATCTTGGACATCGTTAGCTGACCCTACAGTGGCAATTTGCGATCATTCACCCCGAACTTCTGGATGAAGGAATGTTCGTTACTCCAACTGTGCGATAAGAGTGAGAACGTTGGGGGTGAGAATTTTTACAGCTAGCCGTGGGAAGGAGTATCTGTCTAGATGAATTCCAGTCTATCTGAGTATCGAGCTTCGTTAACAAGAAGTATTGAGTTTTTAAAGCAATCGCATTTCGTAGCCAATCAGCACTATCTGATCGAAGTTCCAAGATCTTGATTTATGTGGATAACGTAAGTACTAATACTTAAAACTATTACTTATTTAATCTTTTTTTAAAAAAAATTTTCGGATACTCGTCTTCATTATGAGCTATTTAATTGAATCAGCAATTCGAAGAAGGAAATGAGCCCACAAACTCCTTGAGGAGAATATTTTTATTTTTTTCTTATTTTTTTAAACCTAACTTTCGTGTGAGATTCTTATATTAATTTTATTTATATTTATGTAACAATTATACAGCAATTCCATAAACAAGAAATCGGTTACATAAAAAATATCTTAAATACAATAATTAATATTTTTAACGTGCATAATAGGCATTTCAGCAGCAAAAGAGTTTCCAAGTATTTATTAATATTTATCTCTTAGTAGAGCAACATTGGAGAAATAATTGTTTCAGCTTTGATTGGTTAATTTTCAAACGCACGTGAGTCACTAAAGGAACATCAATTTTAGTAATTATTTTTCAAATGCGAATTTTTTACCCAGATTTTTAATCTACAAAATCTTTAATTGTAACGTTTTTTCCATTCCTGAGTGATAAAAGTATAAATTGTTTATGCTTTCTGAAATCCTATTTTAAAAATGAATAATCAATTTATTATATATATATATTTTATTTTTTAGCTCGTTATATAAATAAATATTAACTTTGGAATTTTTATGTATCCTTATTTTATATAATTATTATTGATGTTATTTAAAATAACTTGTTTTTAAGTTTTGATGTATTTTCGGGAATTCTAGGAACGATAATTACATTCCCGGGAATGGAAAAACCCGGGAAATCAGAAACCCTAGTCTCAACCCGTGCCCCCGAAGAGGCTTGTATGACTGTACGGGTGGAATTTTTTAATTGATTTTAAACTAACTTCCCAGTGAGCTAGACTTGAAATTTGGACTATAACTCAGAAGTGGATGACCATGCATGAAAATGGTTATAAAAACATGGTACATAATTTTTTTTTATATTAAGAAAATTATTTTATGTTTGTTACTGGAAATAACATAATTTTTTATGTATTACTATCATTATACTGTATGGTTATTTATTGTATATTACATAATTATTATATTTTATTGATCTTGATTGATATTGGTTATTTTCAACACATTCTTTATTCGACATATATTTTGAAGTAGGTTTTTAAAATTATTTTTCATGCGATTTGTTATAGCTAGACCGCCATCTTGGATTCCATATCACTAAACAGCAAAAGATACTTGGCGCGTAGCACTCAAATTACAAATTAGTTCCAAATGTTTCCAATATACCCTTCAACATACTATACTATTCGAATTAGGGCAAATGGTAAAAAAGGATTTTTTCTAAAACCCTAACTTTTAATCATTATGTATATTAACCTTGTGTGGGTTCTTTTACTGATCGGTGTGTTCGAATTGGTAAAAAATAATACTAGTCGGTTTTTGTCCCACCTATTTATTTTCTTCTTCCTACGGGACACATCACAAAAACGAATAAATTATGAAGATGTTAACAGATTGCAATATCCATCGTCCAGCACAGTCTTTCTTCCTCCAACCACGTTTTTCTTGTCTCCGGCTTTCTCGTTTCCGCTGCCTTCTTTCTGCCCGGTCTGGTCTCGTCTCTCCTGTTGGCGGGTCTTTCCCTCTATATATACCGGACCCACTGCCAGATCCCTCATACAGGGTCTCACCTGTTGCCAGGTTCTCCCATGTATGCTCGATCCATTGCCAGGTGTGGGTATCAGATCCTTACAATGTACCTTAAGTAGACAGAAATATCTCTATAACAGCACGAAGTATATCCTAAAGCAGAAATGACCTTTTCATCTCGTCTTCGTATTGACTTTCCTAGTGCAGCGCACATATTGTTAACTTCATCATCGTGGAACCAGACTTAATAGTACTTTTTATCAATTGTTTTGTTGTCGTCTTAGCTAAACAATTCTTCAGAATATGTCATGTATTCTCAGTAGGATGTAGGTCTGTTTAATAACCAGGCCAATTAAGCATTTTAATTTTATTTTCCCGCGTGAAAATATGGACCAGTATGGACTGTGACAAAATCCAAATCATGTTCAAATGTTCCATGAAGGGAACAATTCTACTGCGCAATATTTCTATTATTTGACAGAATTCATCACGGCTTAAAAGGAGCTAAGCTTCCACATTGTCATTGTTTTAGAGTATGTTGGATATGATGTGGCAGCAGCATTTCAACTTCACTTCGTCTAACTACACTTCATTTGTATTCCTGCATAAAAAAATGCGTTTCATCACTGAAAATCACTTTCTTTTAGCCGTTAATAGTCCAGGATCGGTATTTTTGGCCTATGTTAAACGTTTTTTTCATGATTTTTTAATTTAGAAATTGCTTTTCCATCCTTTTTGATGCTTTACGACTAACTTCCAGAACCCTTTTCTGTATAGTTGAAGTACTCACTTCAAAACCATAATCCAATAAATCGCCTTCGAAGGCCTGTGCTTGTCTTACTTTGATATTTTTTATTAGAATTTTATCAGTTCTTGTAGTAATTTTCCGCTTGAACCAATATTTTCCTTTTTTTTCTGGAGACGATGATCAGGAATGTTGAAATATTCTTAAAATTCTTGAAACACTTGATTTGATCACATCAACTACCGTAGTTATATCTCTCCCAGTCATAGAAGTGTGTTTACCAAGAGCGATTATTTTAGAACGTTTCCTCAGAGTAATATCCATCTCTGAACAAGCAAAAGTAATACGTGTTACACGGAACGCAAAATTATAACTACCAGTTGCTCGCCTTAAAGGCTCACAACTGAACTATTAATTTACTAAAACCAATCAAACGAGTAAATTACAGTCAACATCGAACCATTATACTACTTCTGAGCAGATATAACCGGTTTGGGACATAACTGGTAATCACATACCAACTCAGAGAAGAAAAAATTGCTTATCCCAATTATGTCGAACAGTATAGTATATTTGTGAGCTAATTTATCTCTTGGATAAACATCAACGAGAGTAAGTATAGATGCAAGTTGACTGGCAAGCACTTCCAGACTGTTATGAGAATTTCAACACAAGCAATTTTTCTCTTGATATCCAGAAAATTGTAGGAAAGTGAGGTATCTAGGGTGCATTTGTCTCAATCAACTGATTCTAAAGTTAAATGTGCTTGTGCAGTTATAGATGATGTCAAACTGGCTCAACCAAATCGAATAAAACTGCCACCATTCTACTTAACTTTCAATTATTGATTCTTTATGGGTTTAGTTTATACCTTTTCGGAGATGCAAGGTTAGCTAATAGAGACAATCATTTTAAAAAAGATGCACCCCTCAGGTATCCACCCCTTCAACAATGTGGCCCTCGGGCCAAATCAATTGCGCATGCGTCTCCTAAGTTATCCATTTCGAATCCTAAGCTTTTAATAGAAGCAAGCCTTTAAAATTATCGTTAGAAGTTCTTACTTGCTAAAGTTAAGACTTGTATTTAAAATTCTTAAGTCTTGCTTTTTTGTTGTTGATATATTACTGTTTGACGAATGTCGATAATTTGATGACTTATTTTAGAAATCAAAGTACTGCCAAACTGCACCCTATTTTTTATTTTATCTGTCGTTTCCAGCTTGGCAAGTTATTAATAGAGTTGGCGATCCTTGCAATAAGACGTAAATACCAAAATTTTTCAATTTAATATATTTCCCAAAGGAAATACATTGCTATTTAAAAACAAATATTTCTTTATAAAACCCAAACGGAAGAAAAAATTTCCTTTTGGAATATTAATGACTACACAATTCTTAAATAAGTTGAGAGAAAAAAGAATCAAAATAAAAAGGAATAATTATTTGGTATTATTTTTATATTATCATTTATTTTAAAAATAATTTGAACACATATTAAAAAACCTTACATTAGAATTAAACAAATGAGGCTAAATTAATAATGAACAAAATAAATACAATCCATTTATAAAATTCAACAAAATGTGAACTCATTTAATGAGAGAAATTGGCAATAAATTCTCAACATATTTACTTCTGATAGCGGCATAAAACTTGGTATTTTCCAAAAAAATAATTCCCATCTCTAAAGCACTTGTTTGAATTTTACTGAACATGGAAATCTATCAATATTTGATTAAAGCGATTTTTGAAAAAAAAAAATAATCAATTTCCTTTGAATATGTTCTGTTCTCTTCAATTGAAGCATTCAAATTTTTAGATTTTTCAAAATGGTTTGAAAATTCCAGAATCAATTTCATAAAGTCATAATGTTGATGGACATTTGTGCCTGCATGGCCAACAAGTTAAGAAATTAGTATAAACTAATAAAAAATAACAACTTCCTGATTCTAAAATCCCTCGCTGGCTAACTATTTCAGATGTTTAAGTTGATATTATAAACAAGACAGAAAACCGACATCCAAAGTCAAGGAACAAAATAATGTGTTCAGTATCTCGGCTGCCAAAAAGAAACGAAGTAATCACGAAGCTGTGCATAAAAGAGAAAACAATAGATACCAAAGAAGTCTCATTTATTTATTTTTACAAAATATCTACTAATATTTTCAATGTATCAAAACTGAAATTAATACAAGTGCACAATTTTATTTAAAAGCTAACTAAATGTCATAAACATGCAGAAAAATTTGAGAGCTATCAATTTATTTTTCTGATTCAACCTGTGTGAGGTTACAGCAGAAAAGAATAATTAAAATAAAAATTGAACGCGAATGAAGATATGAATTTACGAGTCAAAAACTGATTGTTTGAGTTTTGCGAGGTTTGCAGCAATAAGGACGTTATTGCTACAAGTTAACAAATCAGTTTATGTCCTTTTAAAAGTACCGTCTCGAATTAGACAAATAACAGCATTAATTTCTAACTTATGACAACGAAACAGATCACTTCATTTGCAATTGACTGGCAATGTCAGATTTGGGGAAGTGTTCTTGCACGATACTGACAAATTAAAGGAACCCTCAAGGTCGGACAAATAATGCTTAATTTCGTTGGAGGCACTCAAGTCTATAATCTGAAAACTAGGTGGGTTACTTTTATATTTTTAGCCTCTTTTTGAAAATCGGCAAGTTCGTCATTGGCGTAATTGAACCTACTAAAATCATTCTTGCTGTAGCGCTCGCGCCGTTATGTTCGAGTATGGACAAGTTCTACCATAAAAGCTTGCTATGGGGACGTTGCAGTCATTGGAACCCTCATCTTCTTTCGGTTTCAGCAAAATAACATTGTTTTGTATATATTTGTAGATGAGTTACTCCCAAATTATATATGGGATAAGATAAAAATATTATTTAGAATTGATTCATCTTTTTAAAATGATTAAAAATAACAGAAGAAAAATATTTTCAACCGTAAGCTTTTTATTGATGTTCTTATATCAACAACTCTTTTTTTGCCAGATCAGAAAAACTAAATTTATAAAAACACAAAGATAATATATAAATATAAATGCAACATTACTCCTTCCCTAGTAACATAGTTAAGATACAATATGCAATAAAAGTAGTAAAATTTTAAATTGACATGCAATACATACAAATAAAGGTAAAAGTACAACAAATGAGAATCATATAAATTAACATGCGACTAATTTCTGTAACGCGCTGGAAACTTTATGTGTCTACCAAAGCCTGTAGTTGTTTTTTGGACATCTTTTTCCAGTAAATCTGGTGGCTCTTTTTCAATTTTTGTTTGCACAATCAGTTTTTTGTCAGGCAGGGTTGGTGCACGTCCTGATTGTTTGAGATGATCACCATCAGTTAACAAATATGCAGGTTTTAATCTGCCTACAAATATATTGATGTCCTTGCCTTTAATTGTCATAGTAAAATATTTGTCGTATCTTTTTGCCACTGGGAATGGTCCATCATAAGGAGGTTCTAAGTGGGTTTTTTACTCTGTTGACACGAATGAACATGTGTGTACTGTTATGCAAGACTTTATGGACAAAGTGTTTTTGAGAAGGTTGTCGACGAGTTTTCAGTGGTTGTACAGTCGGCCAAAAAATATTATAAGCACCGCACCTTAATTGATTTTTACCATGTTTATAAAAATTCCCTTAATTATTTTTACTTGTTAAAAATAACTACAGTGGTGGTTGACTACAGTTTTATTAAACATCAAAAAATTATATTTAGACGACCATTTTCGAAATAAGTTTAAAATATTATTGAAAGTTTAAAAAAAATTATTGAAATAAGTTTAAAAAACAAACTAACAAAATCTGAAAATGCATTTTTATTGACATTCGTGCATGGGTTGCAGAGTATACAATTTTGCGGCTTCCCAATCGGTATGTAATGTATTGAGGAAACCCATGCTAAATTATTTTGTGGTATATATTGTACAAAATTTGTATTAAAAAAAGTCTATCTTATTTGTCTCTTGAAATGGAGCCAGTGAGTTCCCATTTTGAGATGGTGATGGGGAAGAATATTGAAAAGTCTGTTGTGATTCACTGGGTGGATGCAAGGCCGGATCTACATATGGGCTGCAGCCCACGGCCCCCGTTGAAGATAACAAACAGAAAAGGAGCTTACAATCAAAATAGTGATAAAATAATAAACCAGCAAAAAAAATACACACAAATTAAAAATAAAATACCCGAAATACTATATCAAATTTATTTTCGAGAGCAAGAGTAATTTACTTTTGTTCTTCCACCCTACCACAGAATACGTGGAAAATTAACAATCATTAATTTCGAAAATCGTATAGATATATTTTATTAAATACCTTAATAAAAACAAATTAAAATAGTATGCTGGTGATTTTCTTTTAGAAACTACACCATAATTGGATGTAAAATGTTTAAACCTCAAAGGAATTTCTTGTAGTTCTTATGATCAGAGACAGCCTGTGAGGTCTAAAAACAATGGTTTTCATCTAATTGCTAGTGGCCAAGTTACCAATTCACTAGTCTTGAACTCATGGCAGGCATGTCATGAGTTCAAGACTAGTCGCTAAAGACCCTCCGTGTAGGACTGCGATGCATGTTAAAACTGAGCTCAAACTTTCTCCAGTATGTTTGGTGTGATAGTTAGGAGAGGGGGTGCCAGCTCAGGTATCGTCCTCGTCACTTGACCATGGTTCAAAATTACGAGGTCCATCGCCAAAATCTCTTGTGTATAGCTGAACAGTGCGACGTTAATATTCACTCACTCACACGCTATTCATCTAATTGATGAGAAATTAATTTACCTCATCAAGAACCAATATTTACATAGATTTAACTGGATAAAAACCACTGTTGCCAAATTGCCGAGGCTAAATTGTTTGAAAGAATTCCTTTTCAAATAAAGTTTTAGCAACAATATCGATTTTACAAAAAATCCTGATGTGATGGGAAAAAATGTAGGTCATTTTCGAAATCAGCGCACTGAATAATATAAAAATCACTGAAAGCCTCTTTTGTATGTGTAGTGTAATTAATAGTGTCTATTAATTACAGTCTATTAACAATTCTAATTAATACAGTCTATCACACTATTATTAATACTGTATCACATTCTATTATTAATACAGTCTATTAATTACACTCTTTTGTACACGGCATCGCTCTATGATAGATTCTCTATCATAGAGCGGTGCCGATGAACATAGTGCATTTATACAAACGTAGTGGCACTATTCCTGTAGCCATATATTTTTGTGTAATAATAATTCTAAGTTACAATATTATACTAATTTGTTGCTGTGTACCATGCATAATACCTGAAATTTAAAGATATTTAGGTACCTGTTTATTTGTTTCAAGTAAAAAGTAAGAGTACAAATACACAAATTTCTAAATTATTTAAGTATGAAAACACGGAGTAGGAAGAATAGGATTATTTATGAAGGTTCGTGACCTAAATCACTAAGTAATAATTTTATTGATTATATTTCTCCCCATGAAATGAGTTATTTTCAAAATAAAGATCCAAACAATATATATTCTGTTTCGCTAATAGAATACAAAGAACAAAAGAGATAATTTTCTAATAATCATTTTACCAAAAAACTTAAAATTGGCCAGGTCCTGTGAAGATCTTGGCTTTTTTATTCAACTAGTATTGGTAGTGTTTTTTGTTTCACTTACAAACTTTTTTCTGAAACAAATTCTTAATGCACAATCGGCTTTTCTGATTGGAAACACGTAAGAAGTTGTTTAGAAAATCATGGAAATTCTATTGAACGTATAAATTTAATGTTAGTTTGGTTGACACGAAAAGAAAATAAGTCTTTTTTAGATAAACAATTACAGGAGCAACTAAGAAAAGATACAGAATATTACCACAATTTCCTCAAACATGTTATTGCGGCAGTCAAGTAAGTATTTGGATACAAGATGTTTAGCATTTAGAGCAGGGGTACTTAACCTTTTTTTACTCGGAGCCACATACATCTGACATGCATTTTACGCGGGCCGCAACGTGAGGATTAATAGAGAGGGGGAAGCTATAAGATCAAGGACATTTAAAGTATGAAAAATTGGACAAAATATAAAATCTTATAATTTTGGATCTTATTTTAAAACTATACCAAACAAAACTCACAAAATATAGGTTTCATTCACTTTTTACCCAATAATGGGGATATTTTTGAATTTCCGTTAATCAATGATCCCAAGCCCCTTGTCTGCATTCTACTGTCATAAAAACAAAGCTGCCAAGTACTTGGATAATTTGATTTTTTTCTTTTGACAAAGCCTTAGATATTTTTATTTCAGATATTAATTTATCCATCGCAGGATGTGGTAGCAGAGTTTTTATTGAACGACAGAGTGAAATCAGTATTATCTGTATAAACTGTCTCTTCTTATTGCTCATTTTTGTTTCAAATTTATTGAAATATTTTTTGATTTTATTAAAAAACAATCTGAACAAATAATTGAATTCATCAAAGAGTACATCGGAAGCATTTAAGAAACACTTTAACAATTTCTGGAACAGTCCTTAGGTTTATCATTAACAATTTTATATATGTTTGTCAATATATATAATGTATTAAATTTTATGGGATGCTTTTGTTACCTCTGCGTTTTGTGACATTACCACCTGCAAAATATTTATTGCTGTTTCAAAGTGTGTGTGTGTGTTTTTTTAATAAAACCAATTTATATTGTCTTTAAATGGATCCTCAGGAATAAGAGCCATTGAAAGATTTGTGTTCAGTGGTACAGTGACGATCAAAATTATATTTGTTTGATCCATGTTTGTTTTTTTCTACGAAATTGTCAAGATCCCAATCGTCTTGAAACAGCAAATATTTTTTAGACATGAGGGTTAGTTAAAAATTAGTTACACCTATAAAATGGTCTTCTACTGCATTATTTGTTATCACTAACCATTATAACTACAAAAAAAAATATTTAACAATTTGCACCAGAACGACATCGATAGCAAAATTGATAGATTTGATTGCTTGATTGAGTTTCTCGCTAAATTTTTAATGCATTATTCTTAAATAATTGAATTTGCTATTTTGACGGACCTAGACCCGGACTCTCAGAATGGTCCGGTGGGCTATATGCGGCCCATGGACCACAGGTTCAGTATCGCTGATTTAGAGGTACCGATGAAGTTTTTAGTTCTCCTCATAATGGTAATTTTATGGGTACCCTGAAACTGCTAGCACAGTTCGATTCATTTATTCGTGAATATATTGAACTGCAAGAATTGCGTCCAAAATCGTTAATATTGTACTTATCAAAAACAATATATGAGAAAATAGTTAAGATCATGGGCAAGCATATCACTAAACAATTCTCAAATAAATAACAGTGACACAAAGTACTATACATTAGTGATGGATTCAACAGCAGATTTGTCCCACGACTAACTTGCTATTATACTACGATAATGTTTTCGGGGAAAAGTGTATGAGAAAGATGTGTCTCATTAATTAAGATTATTAGTCACACAGTTTATATTAAATTATCTTCAAGAATTTTTTAAACAAATGGACTGCTATTGGATAATTGTAAGGGACACTCATACGACAACACTGCCAATATGTCCGGTCCATATAATGCCGTGCAAGCTCTTCTAAAAGAAAAAAAATAAATTCGCTAATTATGTGCCGTGTGCTGCACATTCTTTTAATCTAGTTGTGCAGAATCAGTTAAGGTTGCAACTGAAATCGTAAACTTCTTTGGTTTAGTGCAACAAATATATGTTTGCTTTTCTACTTCGACCTAAAGGTAGAAACTTCTAAATCGTGAACTAAAACTGAAATTTACCTTAAAAAGTTTGTCAGACCAGATGGTCTTGTCACTACGATCATTTTGAAGCTTCAACAGATGAATATTGTAATATCATGAATATTCTTAAGACATTTAGTGACAATGAAAATGTAAAAAATTGATTTTCTAAAAG